>RJWT010000302.1:0-74355 GCA_004365215.1 Cuniculus paca | reverse complement strand
TGAAAAAAATATTCAACTGAGATTTGATGGTTCAAAAAGGCCTATGAAAAATAATATATCAGGGCTGAGGATATTGGTGCTGGTAATACACCTACCTAGCACGCCCAAGGCCCTGACTTCAATCCCCAGTACTACAAAAGTAAGAAGTATCATCTTTATACATCAATTGTTCATCCATACAATGGAATACTAGTGCTTATTCATGGTACATTCATATATATGCTGATCAAAAAAAGAGTTACAGAATATATTTTACATAGTAGCCTTAGAATAATTATACTGAATGATCAAGACAACAGTGTGGAGAGTATATATGCATGATGATTAATCTTCTTTTTCAACTTTATTGGAGTGAGAAGCTAGGACATTAGTAAAGCACACTTTTGGTTGTATGAGAGTGTTTCCAGATCTGGTCAGCAGATAGGATGGCAGACTGAGGGGTGAGACCATCCCTGAAGGTGGACAGCACCACCCAGCAAGTTGGGGGGCCCAGATGGAACAAAGCAGAAGGAGGATGCCCACCGGGGCAGGAAAGGGCCATTTCTCTCCTTAGCCCTTGACACCACCAAATATAATCTATAGTTTGCTTGGTTTCTCTGCTTCCCTTATGAGAATGCATGCTCATACAGGGAAGAGGTAAGTGTCTGTTTTGTTTCCTGTTCTATGCCTCACACTCCAGTGTGGTGTGTAGTAATTAATATTGATCGTATGACTTTATAAGGTCGTAGACAGTTCCTACTCTACCTCTCCCAGGCAGGGCTATAGGGATGTGACACATATTTGAGAGACTCAGGGTCTAATTTCTTTAGAGAGTCTGAGCTGAGCATAGAGAAAGAAGCTTAAAATGAGTAAGTGCATTGGCTGAATGTGCAAAAGCTGACACATATACGGTAGCCTCTACCTAACAGATTTTTTTGCATGCACACTTGTGTAAGTGGGGTGTGGTTTTGTAATGCACAAAGGGAAGCCTGTCCCCTCTTCATTGTGTTAGCCTCTCACTTCTTTTAGTCTTAACAGTTCTTTTGTGAGTACATATAGTTCAATCAGTTTACTTCGGAAAGAGTTTTCCTAAAAAGGGCCCTGTTTAGCCTCCATTGGAAAGAGAGTCAACCTATTTTCTCTTCACCCCATTTCATGTGGCAGATATAGCGCCAGCAGTGCTGCCAGCATGTGGTCTGATGTCATGGTTTGGTTGTAGGCTCATGAGCTGGAAGGTGAGCTAGATGCAAAGGACCAGAAGGAGGCTCGCAGGCTGGAAAGGGACATCGAAGAGCTGACCTGTCAGGTACCCCTAGGAACCATTCCCTAGGTGTGCGGCTGCACTTTACCGTGCATTGATGTGTTCATTCAGCCTCATATGGCCTTCTAGGACCCTGGAAGTACCCTCTGGATATTTGATCTCCCTCAGTGGCAGACACTGACTCACCCTCCTGGGGTTCCTGTGCTATCTGTGGTTTTGGTCTGTCCCTTTTCAGAACTGGCAGAGAACAACATGTGAGGGGCAACTTGCAATTAGAAGTAAAAAGCTATTTATATCATCCTTATTTTTCACACCTAGTGTTTGCAGCACTTTCAGGAAGCTGCCTTCCTGTGAGAGGCTGAGTGAGAACAATGTGTAAATGAAGGGATTGGTAGAGGCTCAGGATGGCCACCTGCAGATTACATGGAATTCTGACTAATTGGAGTGGGGGACATTTCCACTCCTATTTGCAGTTTGCACAAACACTCAAGGCCACTGAGGACTCTATTCCTGATGGTGGTTGGAAAGAGCAAATACTAAAGAGAGGCATCTCTAGGGCTTTCTGCATCTAACCCGATATTATTGGTCTCAAGCAAATACAACTACTATCATAATAATAATAATACTGAAAAGAAGTGGGCAGGTTTCTTACAAGTAATTAATGAATTCCTAAAATGATGATGCAATCCTTCATCTATACTTTCACTGTATGCCCCTTTTTCTTGTCTTTCTAGTGGAGCACAGATTCCCAGGTAGCAGGGTACTCACTAGTCCACAGGGTAAGCCAGGCGGCCTCCTGACAGTGTGGGCACATACTCATTTTTGAACACAGATGCTAAAAGTAACTTTCTAATCTGCTCACAGTGTACAAATACAGCATATTCCAGTGAAAAGACAAACACATCTGAGGCACCCACTTTTACAGCTCCTTGACAATTTTAATGTAGTATCTGTGGTCCCGATTCTGGTTCCTGAGGCTGAATTGTTAGGAATGTCAAAGTCATCTTACTTGCAACAGAAAGCATAGTGTTGATAAGAAAGCAGAGCACTTCAGAAGCATCATCTCCAGCTAATTAAGATGAAATGAGCTACTTGCACAGCTCTTATTACTAAACGAGTGGTTCTTTTTCTAAGATGAAATAGTCTGACACTTTCTAAACAATGCAAGTTATATCGCAGCCACTGAAAAGTAAATCTGTGGGATGTGTGCTGAGTAAATGCCTTGGAGACATGGAAATTTGCTATTCTTTTCTCCTATGGAAGAAGGCAGGGATCCACCCATGCTGACGGTGTGAAATGCTGCTTGTTATTAATGTCTGGGGATTTTCTTTTTTGTTTTTCCATTGATTATTCCTATTGTTTTCTTCTTTAACCAACTTGATTACATGGCAAAATGCCAAAGCAATGACCCTTGGTTCTCATTTCCCAAGGAATGCATTGTTGTGCTATTATGTCCCGTCTTTGTTTCTTCATCATAATAATCTTAGTGTTTCTGATGTACTAATGCAGAGGTGCATTTCTTAATTTCTTCCAAGTATTTGTACAATGCTTAGATCAGATCCATTTGATTATTCAATTATTTTCCACTCCTAAATATCTATCAAGCACCTATATATGTAAAATATTAAGAAGTTTGAAATCAATACTTAGTGTTGAAAAATGTAAAATTGATACTGAATCAGTTAGTCTATTCTCTTGTAATACCAGAATACACATCAGACTATGAGGTCAAGCATTTCATGATAGCCCATTCATAAGTGCCAAATGAAAGCTTTCATTTTGAAAGGGCTTTTCTTCTCCCAGTAAAAATTCTCTGTGAAGAGTCTATAACCATATACTACAAAGGGAATTAAGTGTGACTTCACTCCACAATTGTTCTATGGCATATATATATATGCCCTGTGGCATTTGAAAACTCAATCTACTTTCTTCAGGGTCTAGAAAATGTACTATAAAGCAAGAAATAAGATTAGGAACTTGAAATTTTGATAGAAAATAAAGATAGTTTCTGTGTCTCTTATTCTTCATGCAGCTGCCCCATTTTATCTTTGAGTGGCTCCTATATTCAGGAAACTGTATGCAGATGTTATTTATTTATTTATTTATTTATTTTTTGCAGCACCGGGGACTGAATTCGTGACCTCACACTTGCCAGGTAGGCACTTAGGCCACTGAGCTAGATCCCCAGCCCTTGTTTTTTTGAGACAGGGTCTCATTATGCCGTTCAGGCTGGTCTTGAGCTCACTTTGTAGCCCAGGCTGGTCTCGAACTCACAACCATCCTCCTGTCTTAGCCTCCCGAGTGCTGGGATTACAGATGTGAGCCACCACGCCTGGCTGTTATTTATTTCTTACAGATGTTCCAAATACAGTATCTTCATATTTAGGGATGGGAAAAAATTTGGTTAAGTCATTGTGTTGAGTTGGTTCCATAGGAACCGCATGCCGTGGTAGAGTGAGAAGTACAAGAGATTGATTGGAGATAACACTTGTGAAAGATCAAGGGGCATGTAAGCAGAATCTGGAAGAGAAAGCCTTCAGACTCAGGGCAGGGCTGACACCTGTGAAAGCAAGTGGTGGGGCAGGGGAATGGAAGTTGCCTTAGCAGTGCAGCTCTGAGGTAGTCTCCAGCACAAACATTCTCCAGAAAGGAATCTCATGTTGCACAGAAATCCCTAGACAGTCGTAATCCCACTCTGCCCAGTTGTTCTGCCATACCCAGGTATTGCCTGGGACAGTGTAGCCTCAGTACGAATCCCATGGCAGATCCCAAGGCCACTGCAGTTGAAGGCTATCAGGCTACTGCATGTCTCACAGCTGGGTGGCAAGTTGACTTCTGCAAGTGACATCCCACACACAACCACAACTACCAGTTAAGTGTGTCAGCAATGAGATGTAAAAGAGGCCTAACATCAAAGGCTTTCCCTTCCCAAGTGGGAGGATCATTAATTTCAACAACCACTTCTAACTTGTTTCAGGTTTCTGTGTCCTCCTTTAGCGCCTCTTCTCTTCTAGCAAATTGGATTTTTAGTAATTAACCCTGTGTTGATCTTAGAATTTACTATAAACACATAATGATATGAATCTTCAGGTTTCATAAACCTGAGATTTAGAGGGATATATAGATAAAAACAGAGAGGGAATTGTTTTAAAACGTAGACTTGGCTCAACTCCTCAACCAGGTTGATCCCTGTGTTTATCTTTACCTCAGGGAATTTAAAATCAATAGTTAATTGTGCACTATCAACTGAACTTTAGGTGAAGTGGGTTTCCAGATAATGGAAATAGTTTAGCTAAACCTACAGAGGAGGGAATAAGCAGGGAGCTGTGGGAAAGTAGAGGAGAGCACTGTGGGGGCCAATGGAAGGTAACTGAGGGTAGAAGAGGTTGATACTTGGCAGTAGAGGTAAAACAGACCACTGCAGTTTGGATCTTGGATGTCCTCCAGAGGCTTAAGTGTGAAAGAGTTTATCCCCAGTTCATGCACTACTGGGAGATGTTGAAACCTTCAAGAGGATGAGCCTAGTGGAAGGAAGTCTGTTCATTGGAGATGTGACATTCAAGGGGATGGTAGGCTCAGACTCCAAGAATTTTGAATCAGAAATACTGTGGATAACATGCATGGGAAATGGAAGAAGCATCCCATCTACCTGCTTGCTTATTCCATCTTCTCACACTGCCCAAAGCTCCATGTAGCACAGGTAAGAAACACTGCCTCGTCACATCTCTTCACAGCTGAAGCATGAACTACAATTTAGGCAACGAGCTTGTGCAGTTTTCCTATCTATGCTGCTACTCATGCCAGTTTTCAAAAAAACTGACCTTTTCTATAGTCCTATTAACCAAATGAAAAGCTCAATTAGAAAGTTCTAGAGGAGGGCTGGGGATCTAGCTCAGCAGTCTAAGTGCCTGCCCGGCAAGTGCAAGGTCGTGAGTTCAATCCCCGGTGCCCCTCCCCCCAAAAAAAGAAAGTTCTAGGGGACAGTTGTTTGGGAAGTGATTGATTTCTACTTTGGCATAAGTGGTCTTTTAAATATTAAACTTACTCCTGTTGAGAAACCTCAGACTGGTGTAGTTTGGTGGGGATGGAAAGACTGAAGACCACATTCACACTAATGAATCTAATTTCTACATCAAAGGCTGCCAGGGTGCTGTGGTGAATCAAGAAAAATGGTTCTGTCACTGCTCAGAGCTATTTCTCAGAACATGGGACAAGCAGAGGTAAATCTATGTTATTTTACAAATCACAACTCTTGAATGTTTAATATAGTTTCCCACCTTGAGGGTACACCCTGGGTAGATGGCTGCAGCTTTCAAATCACCTGCACATGTGTACCTATACACTTGAGGCAGAGAGACAAGGAAATTCTGAGCAGGGTGCAAACTAAGATGGATAAGCTTCAGCTGAAAGTTCAGAGTTATAAGCAGCAAGTAGAGGCAGTAGAAAGTCCCTGGGGAAGTTATAACCTCAGGATTTTCATGGCTTTGGTTTTGGTTAAACCTTTGAGTTGGGTGACTTCCTGGTCAAAGAGGACCCACTGGGCTTACTGTCGGCCCACTTTGTCTTTTAAGTTAGAATGCTCACCTGTGTGATAAATTGGAGCCGCTCTTTCCTGCAGGAGTCAGAGCTCTCTTCCTGCCACTTGTGGTTACAACCAATCCTGTGCAGCACAAGTGAGCCAACTGAGACATGGTAGTATGCAAGGATGGTAAATCCATTGGCAAGTTTTCACCCTGGGGCCTCCCTCATCCCTAAAATTTGGGTGAACATAATCACAATTCACAGTACTTCTTGATGCACCTGGACATGATTGTGGACAAAATGATACTTTAAATGCACTTGCCATCTGTGACCATTAATCATGATATGTCCACTTGACTGGATTAAGAAACACCTAGCAGATTAGTAAAGCATAGTTCTGGATGTATCTACAAGGTGTTTTTGGGGATGATTGATATGTAGTTCCTCACACTGAAGACCCAACCCAGTTGTGGGTGGCGTCACTCAATAGGCTCATAGCCTAGATGTAATAAAAAGAAAAGAATAAGGAAATGAGTTCATTTTGAAAAGCTCCATTCTGCCAGAATGAGTGTGTCTCTTCCTGCTGTCACTTGTGGACATTAGATTCCAATTTCCTCAGCCTTCCAACACACACTGTTACCAAGGACTCTCCAGAGAGTTTCTAAGTCTTTGGTCTTTGATTGCTGCTGTGTCTTTGATCCCTCTTGGTCTGTGGCTTCTAGGTTCTTAGGCTGAGCAACTGTTGGATCCTCCAGCTCTCCAGCACACAGACAGCCATCGGTGAGTATTTTTCCTCAGAGTCTGTCATTCTAACTAATAAATTCCCTTGCATAATTATGAATATTTGTTTCCCATCAACTTTGGTCCTCTACAGAACCCTTACCATCCTTGGATTAATATCCATAACTACATGGAATGTAAATGATAAGTGACATGTGTACTGTGTTTTGCCTAGTCATATTATCTAATAAGGGGTTTTCAATTGATTAAATGATTTGGGCTAACACACCACTATGTCTATTAATTGCTGTTGACTTACAATTTTTAAGTCAAACCCTCTCTCTCCAGAAGTAGAAAAAGATGTTGACCTGATTACAAAACACTCAACTGTACTTGTTCTAGCACACAGCACATCTCTGAAAGTGACTCCACATGTAGTTAGTGGAAAGTGCTCATAAGTTTCTGAATTTCCAGGGAATATCAGTATGTATACAAATGGGTCTTGTGCCTACAACAAAACCTGAATCCCTATATTTCAAGTCCAAATAAGATATTCCATTCATGACTCAAAAGTTTAGATTCCTTTCACATATTTCAATTTTTTTCATGTCAGAGAAAAAAATTATGTGGGAAGAATGATTGTTTTTGCATTTTTTATTTTTATAGAAGGCACAAGCCAATCAATATCTTTCCAAATATAAGCAGCAGAAACGTGAGCTGATGAAAGTAAAGGAAATGGCAGAGATAGCAAAATCTCAATTCAACAAACCCAAGATTAAAGCAAAAGATTTTGGAAGAAAGGTATAGCATATATTCAACATTGTTGTAACTCTTACAGCGTGTTGGTTTAGGGCTCAGGTCATCATGGACCAGTATAAAAAGAAAATATTTTCTCTTTAAAATCTTAACAAAAACACAAGTTCAGATAAAATCTTTCCTTCTTTACTAAATTCTACTTGCCCAGAAAGCACATAGACATGATAAGCATTTAAGAGGGAAGCACATTCCAGTTGTATTTCTCAAATGTTTAATTTCAGGTTAATTCTGAAGACTCTGAGCTTGGTCCTTCAGTTCATTTGTGTAGGATATTCAAGAGCCCATGGAGCCAAGATGATGTAAAAAGCATAAATGGATTTTCTGAAAATTCTAAGTGAACTCTTTCCGTGGTAGAAAAGAATATAACTTTGTAGCATGTCAATATGGAGACCTAGGAGGAAGATGTTTAAAATTGAGGTAATTAAGGAGAACAAGGAAGCAAGAGTCATGCTTCCTGGGCCACTGCTTTTTATTTCTAATACTGCTCCAAAACATAAGAGACAAAATCTTTCTATGTCTCTGTGGTTCATTAAATATCTATTCTTATCCAGCGGTAGAGGCCAATGCCCTAATTTTATGGGCAAAGTGGCAGAGCGAGTAATAAAGAACTCTGAACTAAATGTTTGGCAGAGGCAGGAAAGCCTTAGCTTCTTACTGAGATTTTCCCAGGAACATTTTTAAATGAGGTCTGGCCTTAGAAGTGAATTAAAAGAGAATGGATAATGTGATTTTAGCTCCCCTTTTACACAATGCCTATAAGCACTTAACACAGTTCCTAGTGCAGGCGGGCACTGTTCTTTCATTTTTAAAGTTCGGTGCATGCTGAGCCCTTTTTCTTATTGATGATGAATGAATTACTAGTAGTCCTGGAAGGTAAGTTGATAGGGTTGTCAATGATAAATACTACTTTTAAGGGAGACTAAATATATTTCTTACAAGAAAGACTAAAAGTTGGTTATACTGAATATACTCAGAGCTAAATATGAGAAGAACGAGCCAATGTTAGCTGACAAGGTTCTTATTGATACCCAAATAGCCATTTCAGGGATCTGTCCTAAGTGAAGGGCTGCAGTTAAGTGCTTTGAATCCTGGCCTCTATTTGCGCAGTGTAATAGCACTGGATTTCAGGTCTTCGGTGCAAGCCGCATAATGGACTTTGGCAGGTAGCTGCCTCCCATGTGCCCCAGTTGCATTCAGTTGCAGGAGGTTGAAGGGTCCCCAGAACAGATGCTGTGTATTTGACTTTGTCACAGTTACTTCCAAACAATGAATAAAATGAGCGAAGCAGAAATTGCTTCTGGGAGGCATTCCCAGAAGAAAAACCTGAAAATCCTTCAACTGTCATAAGCACAAAAAGGAAGGTTTTCTGATGGCATTGTGTGTCTGGACTGTGGAACAAATTGGTGATGTGGCTGTAGAATCTTTTCCGTCACCAGGGCAAGAGTAGAGGGGAGAAAACCAAGAGTGACAAACATGTTCCAAGTGAATTCTAGTCCTTGTTTTCTGTAATGCGGATAATCACCTCAATTCCCTGCCTCCCTTTGAAGCTAATGAAGAGTTGGCTAAGGTCTGCTTACCTCCGGAAAGACTTGGCATGAGTCTGGATGTGAGCTCCACTGGTGAAAGTCACTGGAATTTCACAGAACACACCAGCTCTGTGTTTCCAGTTCATGATCGATAAGCGGTTTCTTCTGTTAAAGACAATAACTAGAGAACGAAAAGGAAGATGTCTTTTATGGCCAAAATCTCAAGTTTCCAATGAGACAAGCATTTTAGAAAACATCTTCACATGCTGTGAAAAGCAGTTTAAGCAAGGTGATTAGAAAAATGTAAAAATTGAAGGGGCTATCATTGATTTCAAGGTTAATAGTTTTTTTGATCCTCAAATGCAAGTAAACTGTCTTTTAACATTTCACTTGAAAGATTAAATAAATGCAAGAATTTTTTAAATTCTCATGTTAAAAAAAATGAAAGTTTGTTCTCTCACCCCTATTGCCCCTTAATGCAAAGCACTCACAGACGCTACCCTTAAACTAATTATGCTTGATGATGTCCAGGGAATGTTGGTAAATGATCATCACTGAAGTCAGCTAATTTTGCTTAGTTCATTCCTACAACCATGAATCTACATTTTTAGCCATGAATAGTCAGAGTTTATAAGATTTTCTTTTAGCACCATGATGTAGATATGGCCATAGTTAGACACTTTGAATTTATAGGTAAAATCTTCATACTCAGCACACGGGTAGGCTGGTATGGACGTGTGCCACCAAGGTGAGGTTTCACACATCAAAACCTTTATGACAGATGGTGTGTGGGCTTTGTGCTTGTTTCAGTCAAGCAGGAGGGATGTGTCACAGAATTTCTTTCTACCTAGTTTTGCATTGAACTTGACCACAAGAGATTTTGCACCAGATTTGGTAGGCAAATATGAGCAAGCAGATATTAATTTCATGTTTGTAAGGTCAGTGTATGACCTCAAATACTGTGTTAGCTCAAGAACATTACACCAGGCCAGAGACAGTGAGCTACTGGAGATGAATAACAGCTCTGCGGAAAGTCAGACCCCTGGACCTGTAGCTCTTCTGTCATCTCTAGGTTTGCAAGGTGTTGACCAGGTGTGTGTGCAATGCCCTTGCAGCTGCATCTCCTGCAAGACAGCCATTATCACCAGGGAAGCTGGAGTGACGGAAACAGGTCCCAGTTTGTCCTAACAGACTCCCTTTCATCCTTTGTCTCCTTCTTAGCCTATATCGGCTCTTCCTCCTGACACTGGTGCAGCTGACCCATGGCCACATCAGGCCTGAAACCCACAGTTGTGCGAGACTGAAGCCTTAGAATAAATCCTATTCTCTGTCATTCTCAATGGTCCTGCCTCTCTGATCAACTCCGACTCATACATGCGGCTCTAAGATTAATTGAGGGACTCAGAAGTATCAAAGACTCCAAGTTCTTTCTTGCCTAAATCCTCCACATGTTGGCTTTGGTCTTTCAGTCTTTTGCCTTCACTGTGTAAGAGGATGACAATGGTTCTGAGCATTCTCTCCTTACATGTTACCCTGTGTCACTTCTGAAAATGCGGAAACACCCTCCCAGAAGCTCTTGGAAATACCTTTCCTCCTGTCCCACTGAACATGTGCCTGGACTACAGACAGCCTGATAGCAAGAGAGTAGAAATGGCCAGCGTGGTCTCAGACAGAGCAGGGCTGATCCTCCTGAATATCAGGTCACTCCAAGCACAGGGAGCCAAATAAGAGTTTTGAGATCTGGGGTGGAAGGGAATGGGACAACTACCCAGTCAAATGATGTATTTAAAGCAGTGCTGTCCCTGCCAACAGTCTCAACACAATGAGAAAATGCTCAACATTTAACATATAACATTTCTGTTTTTTTACTGATATTTGTGCAATGTTTATTTTTGATAATTATATCAAAGTTTATACGTGCTTAATTTGTAGTGGACTTATGCAGTATTCACAGCTCAGCCCCCCTTCCTACCTCTGAGATGAATTGGTTCTTCCATGCGTGGACATTAATGGGGACTTTTCTAAGATTTTTTTTTCTGGAATACTTGAAGCTTCCCTCAAATTAAATTTGAAATCACTCTTTAATAACCCAATATTTATAGCCAGAAAAGATCTCTATCTTAAAATTTTGCTTAGAAAATTTCTATTATTACATTGCCAAATCTGAAATCAGAATGCTATCACTTTCTCACATTCTATATGTTTAATAAAGTCAGAATATCCCAAACTTCAGCTTGGGAGCATAAATTCTGTTTTGATGTATTATAGAGTATTAATTTATTAGTAAACTTATTTTTATTGGGCACAATTTGAAAGGAACCAAAATTTCTAGAGGCAAATATGTCAGGCACTTAAATATCTTAATGTAGATTTCCTTTAGGTTGGAGGCCTTAATACTTTACCATTTATGAACATCTGTCACAACATTTTAGCAAACACTTGGGTTAACAAAATTATGTAGAAAGTATGAGACTATAAAGCAGAGGGGTGCTGATAAAGAAAATGGGACAAAGTGGCAGTCATATCATGCTTCAGGGATTTTGTTTTAAATAAACTGTAGGGCCAATGCTTTGATTGGCTAAGTCACAAAAACTCTGGTTATACTGACAGATTCACAAACATTAACATTAGACATTTTTGCTAGAAATACATGAGTCATAGTAAGGGAAAGAGATCATAAAGTGAGCAGGGCACTCCATTCTCTCCATGTATTAAATTTATATGAAAATTACATATATGAGAAGGCTGTTTAATGATATGCCAACTGAGAAAAGTTCATGAAACTATCTTACTGGCCAGGGTCTCTTGATTATAGCATCCTGACTCCTGATATATCAATTATTGATATGCCCTTTTCCCCAAAACATTCTTGGAGATACCAAGATTTTTACTTTATAGGATCCCTGAGTCTTACCACACTAATTTTTTGGGTTATGCTCATACAACCATTTATATAAACCTAGAGTGCACCCGCTCAAATCAATTGTCTTGCTTTCAGGTTTGGCTTTTCTTATTTTCACTAAGATGTATCCGTTTTCTTACTGCTCTTACTCCTCATCAGTTAATCAAGTTGTGGATCAGCTCCTGGTGGTATATTCCTGTTGAGTTCTAGGTGGTGGAAACTTACTGCATTTTCCTGGGCTTACTGCAGCAGGAGTAAATAATTAAGAATTATTTTCTAAGTGAAGTTGAATTATTTTCTAAGTGATTATAATCCAATGCAGGTAGGAGGGTCAGTAATGGTGCATAAATTGTGATGGGTGAATGTAATACTGGATGTCTTATATACCTGACAATAGGTAATTTATGAAGAACAGAAATTTATTTCTTACAGTATTGGAGGTTGGGCTAATCCAAAATCAAGGTGCTGGCCTCTGTTGCAAATGTTTTTGCTGTATCCCACGGCAGAAGGCCAAGAAAAGACAAGGATGAGAGGGGACCAAACTCATTTTATAACATACCATTGAAATAACTATCCTACCCCCACAACAAGGGTAGGGCCCTCGTGACCTAATTACCTGTTATTAGGCCCAGCTTCCGACAGTGTCGCATTGGCAATTAAGTTTGTATTACATAAATTATTGACATGTTCAAACCACAGCACTAGAAAACAGAATAGTTCAGTCTTTGCAGAGGTAAAACTGTCAGGCCTGACAAGCCATTGCCTGGGATTGCAGTGAAGGGCGAGATGACATCATTGTGTATTACGGATGCTCATCACAGTCTGTCTTCATTTCCTGTACTGGCCGATTACTTAAAGAGCCTAAAACCAAGAAAATGGCCTATAAATATCTGTCATTCAAGTCAGAATAACTTTTTATCTTATATATTTAAGGATGATTCTTTTGAGGGGTGGGAGGATGTTTTAAGCTATTGCTTGCATCTATAATCAAAAATCCATGAAACCCTTATTTTATAAGTAGCTACAAAATCTGAATCATATCTATTTTAATCTCCTTGCTAGAGGTTCTTGAGTCTTTAACAGTGGAAAACAAGTTTGCTCCATTTTTAGCACTTCCTTGTATCCTAATTAGTGGAACATACAAATGATAAATGCTGAAAAAAGGAAACAGGTAACCAAACTATGATTCGTATGTGAATTATCAGTTGTAAAGGAAGCCAGAAGTGGCTGGAAAAGCATGGGAGGTCAGCAGTCAATCTTGGCAGAAACTATGGCCTTCTTTTCCCCATTTGACATGTTTGTGCTTCTTCGTACTGCAATAGAATCCCATGTTTCATGTTTTTATCACAAGAATAAGTACATTGGAGCACTCTTGGATACATAGTGCCATTGAATAGCTTCTACGCAAATCCTCAAATTTATTTAAGCAAGAACAGCCTGTTTAATTACAGGCATAGAGAAAAGTCTAGTTGTATTTTTCTGCTATATTATCTTGGAATCCCTCTTGCTTTTTTTCTGAGTCTTATGTGGTGATGTAAATTAGTCAAGACTTCAGTCACCTTTTACAGTAGCATTAATAAATGGTTTGATAAATGAAATGATGCCTTACCATGTTTACTTTTGAATTATCATCATTGGTAGTCTCTTCATCAGTAGACATTATAACAGTTCTCTACAAAGAAAAAAAATTCTCTTGGCAAACATTCAAATTCTCCCTTATTCCTATTCAGTATAATTCTGTTATGAGAAATACCTTTGTTTCTTCCCTTTCATCTCTTCTTTCCAACAAACAGCATTAAAAATGCATTCAGTGTAGAAACATGTCATCAGGAACAGCCGTGAATTCTTATGATTGATTCAGGTACTCCAAAGGGGCAAATAAATACAGTTCAACCAGACCAGCAATTCTTGGTGCTTTTGAATTGTTGGTTTTATATCCACCAATGACTAAGAATGGGAAAGTTATGGCCAAGGAGAGGCTGAGAGTGACGGGGAATTTGAGGCAAAATACCTCAAGGAAGTCTTTCCTTCTAGAATTTGATAAATCTGTTGCCTCCATTAGTTTTACTCTTTTTATTGGTTATACAGATTAATGTGTTTCATTTTAGCAGACTTATGCCTGGACATGACATTTTTTCTCTCATTTTCACCCCCTTGCTGCCCTGCCTTCTGCTCACTTTACATTTTGGAGAAGGGTTTCAATGAATTGAGCAAAATGTATTATACACATTAAAAATATGGTCCTTTTATACGTATCTAAGGGCACTTTAAAACAAAGTAATAAAAAAGAATTCTTAAAAAAAAACCCACATAAACCATAACATATGAAACTACAACCAAGGACCTAGGCCAGATTTTGTGGCTCTTAGTACAGCAACTCTACATATTTTTCAGAGAGCTTTTATATTAACTGGTCAATATTTGCCTATGTCTCCTGACTGCTCCTCCAGAACCATAATTTATTTGCCTCCTGAAAAACAGATTACTAGGTTGGGCTCTTTCAGCAGGACACCTATTCCCTTTGGCCCCTCAATGGATTAGAGATTGGAAAGATAACAAAGTTCAGTTAGGTATTTATTCTCCCAGCTCTTGCCCTGTAAGGTGGCCTTGGTCTGGCTGTACCTTTTGACTGAAGTCACTCCCCTACAAGTCAGTAATTTTATGTGACTCCCTCCTTCCAGATTTTAGGAACTACTCCCCTCTATCCTTGTCCTCTGTTCTGTGCTCATGTTGTAGTTTTAACTGTACCAAATGTTTCCTGTCAGGCCTTGATAAGGGAGACTTCCAATATAGAAACTGTTGTTGAGCAGTGTGTGGTAGCCCCTCTCCCATAATTTGAATCTAGTACAATCATTACATTAGTATTATCATTATAATAAGTTAGGGGCTGTTGAGGGGGATAAGCTAAACCACCAGTGGTACACTTCCTGTGACTACTTCTAGCCAGTCAAAGAATAGGAATAACTAGGAGACCAGCCTGCCTATTAGTACAGAACTGGTGAAACTCTTGCACACTGTCACTATTGAAACCTAATTCTCTATAATGATTTTGTCACTGGCTAGTGTTCTTAACCACAGGAAATATAAAAATCAAAAAGGGCTGGTTCTTGAGCCTACTGAGGCCCATAATGATTGTCTACCCTCTTTTACAGGACCCTTTGAAGGACAGTGTCCCATACTTGTTTCCAAGATATTACTGATCAGCTAAGGGTTCTTGCTCAATTCATACAAAAATGCCAGCAGCCATTCAACTCTTTAAATGTTAGTGTATCTCCTTGCTGCCCAGACCCAGCAGCTAACGGTAGACCTTGAGAACTCTTCCAGTTACCAGAGATGGTGATGGCCAGCTTGTCTTGGTTGCCTTCCATCATTCTGTTACCAGCGACCTTCAGTGTTAACAGCCCTGGCTGCTGGCTTCTTTCAGCACCAGCTGATGTTACCTGCTCCTAGTGTACCAGATAGTATGCTCTACTCCGGATAAAACTATGAATAGATCAGTACATTCTATCCAGAAGAGGCTCTACTAGGTTTTATGCTGCAGCCTATGGGGGAACAGCACATGAGCCAAGTCCATGAAAGGGTCTGAAGAGGTCACTTGTAAGTCAAAAAGGGTGGGCTCTCACATGTACAGCATCAGACTTTCTGTTTCATCATGGGTAAAAGAGGGGAACCTCACAGATCTAAGTGTGGAAGGCTATACCGGGACAGAATCATCCAGAGAGGTTTGAGGGTGGAGTCCTCTGGGAAGGGTCCATGACAAGCCTGCTCCAACTAAAGCAAGTATCTTCCAGAGCAGCCATGAGACCTGATGTGGCCAATTGGCTGCAAGGCACTTAAGGTAGCCATGGAATAAAAGTACCTTTTGGGCAGTATCAGACCCTTTTAACTTGCCTCAGTTTCTCTATTACCAAAATTCTCTAACTTTAGTGGGGATGGTAGGGAAATGTCAACCCGAGGAATTCATGGAAGATACATAGGATGTGTGTCAACCTCTCAGGACACCCAACCCCTTCTCAGGACGATACTGAAATGAGCTAAAGTTTCTAGGGGCTTAGGCCTACCAGTTAGTGGGAGGCCTTAGGTTGTATATGTAACTCTGCTTCACAAGTCCACTTAGCACTTGAGTGAACTTCCTGAGTTCCTGTTTCCTGGAGCATGGAAATAAAATGTGGAGATAAACTAGATCTGAGTTTCATTTGGATCCCTCAAATGCTACTCATTGACACAAAGTATTTTAAGGAGAATTGTGACCATAGCATTGGAAGTTATCATTTTGAATTACTGTAAAGTAATGTAAGTTAGTTACACAAAATTTAGGAAAAATTACTATAACAAGGATTAAAATAAAATGAGCCACAAAGATACTGCATTTTTGGAAAGCACCAACCATCTGAATAAGCTCAGAGCAGGAGGAAAATAAAAGCTCATAACTGAAGGAGCTAACTGGGTAAGGTATAAAGATCTAGGCAACTCATGCTCAGATCATCAAAAACAACTTTTTAAAGTTTTCTTATTTCTTCCCAGCTATCTTTCAGTGCAAGATGATCATCCTATTTATTAGTTTAATGCAAAATCTGTATTTTTAAAAAATTTCCTATAGTTTTCAATTAATCAGTTCCCTCATGAAAATAGTAAAAAAAAAAATAGGAAATGATAACAATGCATTGCTTGTTGATGCTTGTGAGCTGCTCGATCGCTTTCTCTGGATACATCTTTGATATCCTTAGCAGGATCCTAAGGTGGAAATGCAAAAGCATTTTAAAGGACAAGTTTTGAAAATAACTCCAGAAAATTCTGATGTGTTTATGTGCGCAGTCAGCAGTGTGAGCATGTGTTTCCATGTCATCTTTGATGCACAGGACATGCAATACTTGGGGCAGAGCCAAATTCTCCATATTACCTGTGAGTATCTTCTCCGTTTTTGATGAAAGTTTACTATCAAGGTCAGAAACACCGCCCAAACACCCAAAGCCACCAGAACAGGTATTATCCAGGAAGCTCTTTCTTGACTTGCTTCTAAATAAAACAAAGTAAGTTTGTGAACTGGAAGAAAATTTACCAAAAAATGAAAGAGAGGGGTGGAGATAGATGGGTGGAGGTGGATTATGTTTACTATTTTTAACACTATTTTTGCATTCCAGATGGGAGGCAGAATTTCATAAGAAAACACTGTACATAATAAATTGGCCTTTCAAAGATAAAGTTGAGACTCCAGGGTAGATGGGAGAATTTGCCATGAGGATAAATATTTCTCAGGCTCAGTGTCTATTATGGGAAACCTACAGACAATGTAATATTAACCAGTTTAGAGTTGGGTGGCAGTGAAGGACAAGAGAGTAAAGAGTCTGAAAAACTGGACAGCAATGAGGCTGCTATGGATTTTAAAATTCTGTTTTACAATCAGAGAATTAACATGTTTTATTCAAAAAAATAATTGGAACTGTAAACTAGCCTTGGCTCAAGGCCCATGAGAGAAGAATGCCATCCACCCTTGGCTTGGAGAAGACAATATCCTAGTGGGACAGTGATATGAAGTTCAGAGGTGACAAGAGAAGCAACAGATGGCCACTGGATAGTGCTTGCAGATTCTCAGGAAAAACTAGAGGAACCTGAACTTCTAGAATTCTGGTCTTGCTGAAAATTGTAATTAATACTAAAAAGATTCCTGAAGTGGATTCATGAAGGCAGGAGTTTGGAAACTTTAGGTTACTAAAGTTAAAACTCTGCTAATCTTGTTATTCAACCTACCAAGTAATAGGAAGTATTAAAACACAAAAGCCAATTCAGCATGGAAAAATTCCTAAGAGTTTTTCTTTAAAATGAATACCTCTGTTACATAATAGCCATCTATCTTTATGAACATACTATTATCACTTAATAAACTTAATAATGCTTTGCCTGCAACAAAACATTAATCTTACGTCCTATTTGAGACATTCTGAAATTCTGTATTTTTATAAAGAAGGAGAGATGAAGTAGAAATGTTAGGCTTGCTCTGTAATATGTTTTCATACAAATTTCCTCCCAGTAAAATCCTATAAATCCTACAAAGTACATACTGCTATTTCTCACTTTACCTATGACCCTTAGTTTCTTCTTCTTAAAAGGATTTGCCTAACGTCACATCCTCATGCAGCAGTACTATTGCAAAAGGGTTATTTATTTCATTTAGTTGGGTGCAGCCCTTTTGGACAGATCTAGATTCTAAGATTCACAAGCATCCCCTCCCCAAATCTGAACCTTCATTTCATTTGCTGTGGTATCTCCCAGACAAGGCAGAAAATGGAAACAATTGTAATTTACAATAGAAAACCAATTTCCTTTTTGTTTTGTTTCATTTGGGGGGAGGTATTTGAGGCACTAAGGACTGAACCTAGAGCTTTCAGCATGCTAGACAAATACTCTACCACTGATCTATGTCCCCAGGATACCACAACTATTTGCCATTTTCTCTTGTCTGGATGGCTCCTTCTCCAAGACTTTTCTTGGGGGGCTGTGGCCCACCCTCCCCTAGTCCTCACTGGCTTGGGTTAACTTGGGAATGAGAAGTTCTGAAAAACTTCTTTGTCATAGATGCAATAGTCCTGATGCCTCACTTTGTGTGAACTGGATATCCATCTCTGGTTAGGAATAGGGGCCATATGTGGTCTTCAGACAGATTCTTCCTGATTATTTTTCTATACTCCAGAATGAATCCAACATGAGGCAACACTTTTATAAATAGAATGCAGGCTTAACTGCATTTTTCATAAAACTGGCACTCTTATTTTAGAGAAAAGTTTCAAATGCATCCTATTTTTTCATTCTATACTGTCAAAGTGGCAGCTCTACAAAGGGAATATTACAACTTCGTGTCTAGAAGCTTCTTTTTTTGTAAGACCATATAACCTGAGGACAACTCTGTGCTCTTATTTCCAATCTTACAATATAGAATAGCTAAACTTCCGAAGAACTGTGTTACTCCTCATTTTTGCAGTCAGAAAGATAAAAATTTCTCAAACATTACATAGTCCACTGATAGAAATATTCTTTATTAAAGAGCAGAAAGAAAGCTAGCATTGCCCCTCTTGTCAAACTGATACATTAAGGATGGGGGAACCAACCAGATCACCTGGGAAGCCAACTTAACAGTACATATGCCCTGACTTTTTGGTTAATGAACTAGAAATATTTTAAATAGTAAATTTTCAGCAGTTAACTATTGAGACTTAAAAAGTAAACTGAATTGAGCATACACAGTGTTTCATATGTCAGGTGGTTATTATTTCCACCAACTTAATGCACAATGCCATATTTTGTCAGCCTCCAGTCAGGCCCCAGTTCTAACTTCCCACTGTGTCTGCAAAACCTGGGCTTTAAGGTATATATTAGGTACAGCCACAAACAGAAGATACTTAACCCCCAGTCACCGAGACATAGGTTCCTGTTAATTTCTGAACTCCTGAAACCAAGAAAAGAAAATCTCATGAGAGCATTTTTTTCAATAAAAGAGTCTTGTGTAATCCAAGGAAGGAGGATTTTCTACAATGTTGCCCAGAAATATCCCTGTAGACAACATTTTAGGAAGCACTAAAATATTCTTTAAAAGCTAACCTAATAGTTTGTATGATATGCAAAACTTCTACTGCTGTAGCCAAAACTCTTTATTTAACCTACCTTCAACTTACCTATATGCAGTGTATGGAACGTGAGCAGAGTATATTCTTTTGAAGAAATATTGCACAAATATTCCCCACTGTCTGAAAGATTAAGCTCTGTCAAAGTCATGGAGAAGTCATTCTGCTTTGTCAGCTCTTTGTTCCAAGAGAATCGGGGTTCATTGATTTTTGAAATTTGTGAGGAGCTCAGATAACAACCCAAAATGGAGGAAATTCCACTTTTCATTCTGGACCAAGTGACTATGAAGTCTTCATTTGGTAGGGAAAAGTTTCTTATTTCTTGACATGAGAGTGACAAGTATTCACCTTGCCTTTTACAAAGGCCACCTAACAACAGAACAGGAAAGGGAACATAAATGGAGATAAAATAATCAAATGGATTCTTTAAGTTGCATTTAGTAGGGAATGAATACTGAAATACTGATATCTTTGGAAATACATTTTGAAAAGCAATTAAATGTCTGTGCTACAGAGTTTCATTTAAAGCACTTTACTGACACTGTTTCAAAGATTTCCCCTCAAAGTTAAAAGTCTTTCAAAAAGGATTAAGTCTGGGCCAGCTAGGGAGGTGATATGTCTTGTTATTAACTTCTCCATCCTGATAGTATGCATCTAGAAATGTTGCTACCTGCTATTAGACTTCTGACCTCCTTCTGTTGACCCCCATCCTAAATGCTCCTGTTTTCCAGGACTCCCCTCTTGTAATTCTACCTAGCCCCTAGTGGTGCCTTCTATTTCATGATCTTAACCACTTCATACTTCTATAGGCCAATTCTCTTGTCTGTTCATAGATACTATATTTCTAACTATGTACAGATTATCTCCCAGGAGAACTCTTTTTATAAAAGGGACTCTGCTGGGTATTATCAACTTGGCTTTCTAGCTCCAGCTCCATCTTGTCCTTTCTGTTATGGATCTCTACAGGCTGAATTCGATGGGCAGACATAGATAATTCTCCCTGCCCCTGGACCAGTGGTGGTGAACCTATGGCACATGTCCTGCAGCAGGCTGTATGTATCATTGAAAGCTCCAAAAGGTTCTTCATCACTGCTCTAGACCCACTGGCTTTCAGTGCACCTGCAGAGGAGAGATGCCACAGCAAAACAGCTAAAATGCAAATCCAGACTCTGATGTTTCAAATCCTCCTTTGCCTCAGGATAGATTTCAATTTCCTCAGAAAGGTATAGAAGGTATTTCATTTGTTTTTTGCCTCCTTCTTTAGGTATAAGTCTTGATTTTTCTAGTTTTATCCTCAACTACTTGTACTTCCATAAATCCGAGAAAATTTCACACCTTTGTTGCTTTTGTGCTTTGCACGTGGAGTGCTGATATCCTCCCGGAATCTCCTACTATTACAATTCTGACCATACAGGACACCTTGAGCGTGTATTTGGTAACCACCACATTCGTGCCCAAACGCAGCGAACGCAATTAATCACTCCCTTTGTATGCCGCATTCCCAGTTCAGTCTTGTTTCCACATGCTTGAACCACATGCTGTGGATCTGGAAATGCATAAAATCTCTGTTCTTAAGTTCACAATCTGAGCAGGACAAATCTTGAAACATACTAGAGTCTCAGTAAGACAAGAGTACTGAATTTAAGGAATTGTTGTTGCTAAATTCTGAAGGAACATGGGAGATAATTATGCTCCAGAGAAAATATTTATAATGCACTGTTAAAATTTGAACCCCTTTTTTATGTTTCCATTGCTGCCTGGATGATAGCAGGTGAGTACTGGAGTTACATCTTTAACCCTGGCACCACATAAAGGTAGTCAATCACTCACAATTTCAGTATTTTGTTGGTGAACATTTTGAGACTATGAAACCTGGAAAAGGGAAAGCTAAAAAGAATAGCTAACTTCTACTCCCTCCATAAAAGAAAGTTAAAGAAAATTTTGCTGTGCTTTTAATAAGTATAAAATCTTGGGATTGAACAAAAAGGCTTCAAATTAATTTTTCTTTCCCTTGATATTTTCTTAGAAGCTTATGGATATAGAAATTGATCAAAGTTTAGTTTTGTTCAAATAATTAAAGGAGGAGGGTAGAAATCTGATTATGCTGTGATAAAAGTGTTGAATAAAGATTAATGGACCAACGCAATATTAAGAGACTAAACCACAAATAATAACAATAATTAGTTCTTTGACCTGCTGAGAAACTTTCCTTCCTCCTTTGATCTCTCTAAAAGGTAATACAGGTATAAAATCCTGCTTGGAGGTTGAACCATGGAGAAATATAATATTCATGAATTGATTTGCTAGTTTCCATTTCACAAATATTTTTATTCAAATCATAAACACCTATCAAGGTAAGAATGCTTCATTTCATCAAAGAAGAAACAATGCTCAGAATTGAAAATGATTGCTTAAGATAATGTAGCCCGTAAGGATTAGCACTGCTGCAAAATGAGCCATTTTCTTTGTCTCTTTTTCTTTCCTACAAGCTCACACCCCAGAAGCCCCACCCTCTGACAGTGCAGCACACAGAAAGTCCTGTGGCACCTACCTTCCTGTGTCCACCGCCCTGTCCATGTTTGCTTCAGCAATGGATTTTCAATTGCACACTCATAAGATGAATTTGATCCTGTGATATTCAGAGTACTGTTAATATGAAAAGGGCCCAAATACCCCGTTTCTTCTGTTTTGCTTCCAGAGACAGATGCAGTGTCCATTTTCCATGTGATGTGTGGACGAGGATAAACACTGAGCACACTGCACGTCAAAAAGATGCTTGCATTTCTCTTTTCATACTTCATCACAGGAGTGAGGAAGGCTGTGCAGGAAAGAGGGGCACAGGGACACCGGTCACTATTAGTTTTCTCAAGGCCATCTGTGCAGCATACTTCTTAATGCTCATAAACTGAAAAGTTAAGATTTATGAACAAAACTTGGTAGCTATTGAAAAGAAAACCAAACCAAAACCAAACTTCCATAAAACCTTCAGATATAGTCCTTTATTCGGGAAGAATGAAAAAGAGCTGGCATGGATATGAAGCAAATAGCAATCTATTTCCTAGAAACTTAGCTAACAAATCTCCTGATCTTATCTGAGCAAGAAAAAATGCAGTCAAAGTCTATATACTAAAGTTCATATAACATTCTGAACTCCAGATACTAACAGCCTATTTGAGTCTCTGTTTGTATGTGATTCTCAGATTCTGAGTCCAGATGTCAAGCAGCTACATGAATCAAGGGGAGAAGGAACAAGGGACAGATAAACCAATCCACCAGAAAATACATCCCTGGACATAAAACATAGACTCAGGCATACCTTGGAGATATGCTATTGCAATTTCAGGTCCAGTGAATAATGCAACAAAGCAAATCGTATAATTTTTTTCATGTCCCACAGCATATAAAAGCTATTTTATGTGATGCCTCATTAAGTGCACAATAGTAGGTCTCAAAAATACTGTTAAAAATGGCTAACAATTGTCTGAGCTATCAGCAAGCAGTAATCTTTCAGCTTATGCAGGGTCTGACCTTCACACTGTTGGGGGATGAGTGGTCAGAGTGATGGGTTAACTGTCATTATGTATGTTTTCAGTCAAGTACATTGGTATATTTTAGATAAACATAATGATCACATTCATCATAGGGAATCTGTACCTGTACATGATATATCTTGATTCTTCTTTTTTTTCATCCCTCTTCCCTCTCTTCAACCCCTCTTCCCCTCCTTATTTATGAAAGCTTTGTTCACATTTTTTCTTCTTTTCTTTTGTTTCTTTTCCCTCAGCTTTTTCCCCCCTCTCTAGTTTCTCTTCCCATTTCAACAGTTTCTTTCTATTTCACAATATTTATTATACATTTTGGTCCTTATTTATACTTTGGGTTTCTCACAGCAGAGAAACAATGTAATATCTACACATGTGTCAAACTTATTTTACCTAAGAGTATGGTCTCAAGATGCATCCATTTACCTAGAAGTGTCTCAAGTTTATCCTTCTTTATGGCTGAGTAGTACTCCACTGTATAAAAAAACCCACATCTTTATGTATTTATCAGTTGATAGGCATTTGGGCTGTTTCCAAGATTTAGGTATTACAAACTGTACTGCTATAAACATGGGTGTATATATGTCACTGTGGTACATATTAAATGGTTAAAAACTGAAAGCTTTCATTCTAAAATCAGGAACAAGACAAAGATCACCACTCCTATTCAATATAGTTCTGGAAAATATTAGCCAGAGCAATTAGACAAGAGAAAGAAATAAAAGAAATGAAGATAGAAAAGGAAGAAGTTGAATTATCATGATTTTCAGATGACATGATGCTCTACATAGAAGACCCCAAAAATTCCACCAAAAGAATTCTAGATTTCCTGACAAAATTCAATCGTGTAGCTGGATATAAAGTCAACACTCAAAAATCAATAGCAGTTCTGCACACAAACAAACTCACTGCAAGAGAAATTGGGAAACCACACATTGCACAATATCATTTTGATAAAAACATACTTAGGAATCAATCTAACAAAGGAAGTAGAAGATCTTTACACTGAAATTACAGTACTCTGTAAAAAGGGATCAAAGAGGATATCAGAACATGGAAAGATGTCCCTTGCTCTTGGGCAGGAAGAACCAGTATAGTTAAAGTGGCCATATTCTCCAAATTGTTACACAGATAATGCAATCCCAATCAAAATACCAATAGCATACCTCAGAGAATTAGAGAAAACATTCCTAAACTTCATTTGGAACCAGAAGTGACCTAGAATCACAAAAATAATTCTGGACAACAAAGGAAAGGTAAGAGGCATCACAATCCCCAACTTGAAATTATACCACAAAGCTACATTGATAAAAATAGCATGATACTGGCAAAAAAACAGACCAAAGGCTTACAGATTAGAAGGTGCAGAAACAACTCCAAATGCATTCAGCTACCTAATCTTCAACAAGAGGGCCAAACACCTTCACTGGAAGAATGTAGTTATTTCTTAAAACAATGAAGTCAGCTGCATCAGTTAAATCTTCCTTTCATGAAAAAATTCTCTGTAGCATGTGATGCAGTTTGACAGCATTTTACCCACAGTAGCACTTACAAAATTGGTATTGGTCATCTCAAACACTGCTGCTGCTTTATCAACTAAGTTGCTGTAATGTGCTAAAATAAATCCTTGGTTTTCATGTCAGTAGCATCTTCACCAATTGATTCCATTTAAAGCAATCACTTTCCTTTCTCATACATGATAAGTAACTCCTCATTCATTAAATTTTATCGTGAGACTGCAACAATTTGGTCACATCTTCGGGTTCCATTTCTAATTCTGGTTCCTTTACTATTTCTGCCAATCTGCAGGTATTGCTTCCATTGAAGTCTTAAGCCCTCAAAGTCATCCACAAGGGTTGAGACTAACTTCTCCAAACTCCTACTAATGTTGATAATTTGGGCTCCTCAGAAGTACTGGAGATACTGAAGTACTCAGCATCCCCCACTGAACTATACTCCAGCTCTTTATGTGCTCAGTTACTCAGGCCAGCCTCGAGCTTACCATTCACCCACCTCAGCTTCCCATGTACCTGGAACTAAAGGCACGCTCCACTGTATCTGACCATGCATGTTCTTAATGGCATCTAGAATGGTGACTCCCTTAGAGAAGTTTTCAATTTCCCAGAGCAAAATTACCATGTTAGATGAATTGCAATCTATGGCAGCTGGAGCCTTATAAATAAGTTCCTTCAATAATAAGATTCAAAAGTTGAAATTACTCCTTGATTCATTGGCTGCCAAATGGGTATCATGTTAGCAGGCATACAAACAATGCTAAACTCACTGGACAGCTCCCTCAGCAATCACGGGTCACTAGATATATTGTTGATGAGCAGTAATGTTTAGAAAGGATTTTTTTTTCCTTTGAGCAGTATTACTCAATAGTGGGTTTTAAATATTTAGTACACCATACAAAGAGATGTGCTGTCATCCTGGTTTAGTTATTCCATTTACAAAGTATAGGAAGAGTAGATATAGTATAAAGTTTAAGAGTCTTAGAATTTTTGGAATGGTGTGTGGACCTTGACTTCAACTTCAAATGCTCAGCTGCATTAGTACCTAACAAGAGAATGTCTGTCCTTTGAAGCTTTGAAGCCAGGCATTAACTTCTCCTCCTAGCTATGAAAGTCTTTTTCTTTTTTTGAAAGTCTTAAGTAGCATCTTCTTCCAATACAAGATTGTTTCACTTACATTGAAAATGCGTTAAGTACAGTCACCTTCATCTTTTATGTTAGCTAGATCTCCTAGATAACTTGCTGTAGTTTCTACATCAGTATTTACTGCTTTTCCTTGCACTTTTATGTTATGAAGACAGATTCTTCCCTAAACCTCATGAATAATCTGTGCTATCTTCCAAATCTTCTCATGTGGCTTCCTCATGTCTCTTAGCCTTCATAAAACTGAAGAGAGTTAGGCCTTGCTCCAGATTAGTCTGTGATTTAAGGGAATTTTGTAGCTAGTTTAACATTCTATCTAGACCACTAAAACTTTCTCTGTATCAACAATAAGGCAGTTTTGCTTTCTTATCATTCATGTGTTCACTGCAATGGCACTTTTAATTTCCCTTGAGAATTTTTTCTTTGTATTCACGAATTGGTTGTTCGGCAAAAAGGTATACCTTTTGGCCTGTATTGGCTCCTAACATGCCTTCTTCACTAATTATCTGTAGCTAAAGACTTACGGGAGCCATGGCACTCTTCCTATCACTTGAACACTTGTAGGTCATTGTAGAACTATCAGTTCACATAATCTTCATATCACTGTGTCACAGGGAATAGGGAGGCCCAAGGAGGGAGAGAAAGACATGAGACCAGCCAGTGGATGGAGTAATAGGAACATACATGTGTTAAATTCACTGTCTTGCATGAACAGAGCAATTACCAACTTCAAAAATCGCTTATAATAGACTACAGCAACAGTTATATGAGTAATGGAAAGGTTGGAAATATTTTGGAAATTGCCAAATTCATGCCACAGAAACATAAAGTAAGCACATGCTATTGCAAAAATGGTGGCTGCAGACTTCATCAACACAAGGTTCCCACAAAGCTTCAATTTATAAAAACGTATCTCCAAAATGGTACAAAATAAAGCACAATATCTTATACTATGCCTATAATATACTGCATTTTTGATCAGACTTCTGATCACAAATGCAGTATGTTATACTGTATTTAAGGGACCACATCATCAAGAGTCTGGTATTTGAAATATTAGAAATAAGCCATGATGCTCTGTTCCAACTACATTTTTTTAATTGAATTGAATGGTTGTTTGATTCAATGTTACCATAAAATTTGGCAGCAATTAAAATATATAAAGCACAAATATATATAGTTACTTCAGAGATGAAGAAAGTATGTAATTAAATAGTAATCTCATTTTTATTACAGAAAGAAGCAACTTAAGTAAAAATTTAGCATTTTTAGTCATATTGGCAGAAATTTTTAAAATCAATAACATTCAGTGCTGATTGAATTAAAGGAAAAATGGATATTCTTATGCTTCTGGTGTCATTAACAGATTAAAATTCTACTTCTGGTAATTTTATTTCATACAATTTCCTAGTGTTAAATATAACTATGAAGATACTCAGCACAATATTTTTTGTAATGAAAACACTGGAAATGCATGAAAAACAGTCAAGGCTTATGGATATATTTATTATAGTCAAGCTACGAGATGCTGTGTATTGAAAACAATGGGGCAGATTTGCAGGAATTGACTTGTTTCAGGATAACGTTGAATGATATGAAGCTGTGTGAAATCTCACACGCACACTCACCTCCCACCTTTAGCACTACCTTCTTTGTGGTCTGTCTAACTGTTGTTCCCACGTAGCAGATGTAAATTCCTTCATCCATTAGACTTAGTCTTCTGAAATGTAGGGAAGCATTCCCATTTTGAATCTTACTATGGAAGAGAGATGTCCTGTTTGCAAATTTGGGATCTTGGTTTTCCAAATGGTCAGCACCTTTATAGTAACTGTGAACATTGTAGTTATCTTGATTCTTCCAGTGAATTACAACATCAGGCTCATTCTCAAATGAGCAAGGGAGAATTATATCTTCATTATATCTTCCAATGACAATTTCTTCATTCCTACTACTAAGGTGATTGAAGAAAACTGAAAAGGGTGTATCTAAAATCAAAAGCAGAGATGTTATGAAGTGAATTAGTGATGGGTGCTTTTTGAGAATTATATACAGTTACCTAAAGGAACCATTCTTGCTGACTAGTCTGATCATTAAGAGATCAGACTTTCTAATTTATTAGAAAGATGCTATAAAGCTCTGTGTTTGAGTTTCTTCCATTTTAATTGAATATCTGTTGGATTCAATGCAACTGTTAAGAATTGGCAACAGTTCAAAGAACAGATATACTCTCTTGCTATGAATTGATCAGTAGTTTTCTCTCTCTTTCTTTTCTGGCATGCTGCAGTACTGGAAAATATGTATATTAAAGACTCCTGTTGGTTTTCAATTGCAGAGCACATTCATTTTACATCTCTTATTACAATACCTAGTTTATCCAGTTAGCTATAGTCAGAAGGCTCCAAAAGAATGACAAACAGCTTAACTGGGTCACGAAATATTTGGTTAGGAAATATATATGGGGAAAATGCTAGGTTCAATGATCTGTTAAAAGTATCTAGATGTTAGTCTCAAGTAGGGGAGTATATGGACAAGAGAAACCCAAAAGAAGAAATGAATTCAGGACCACTCACTAGATGTCCTATGAGTCAGTCAAAGCAAGAGATAAAAAAATATTCTGGATAGAAATGTGGAAGTCCAATCCTCTTTATTTTAGTGCTTTTGTTGTTTTACTGTCAATTTCAGAAGTTAATTTCAAAAAGCAAATGAATTCAGCATGATTAAGGTTTTTGAAAAAAAAAAAAAACACACACACTTGGTTACTTCATATCATGAAAAACATCTAGCTGCTTTGACCAATTCAGAAAACACTTTAGATATTTTGTTTATCTTTGGATTCTCAGAAATTAAGATTGGAAAGTGCTTTGTTTTATAAAAAAGAAATGAGTAAACTCCTTTGGCTCTTGGCCAAGGACACCCAAGATAGAATAAGGTACTAGTGTGGCTCTGCCACAGACTTTTACCTCTGCCTGCTCCTCTGGGGCTCTTTCAACCCTGCCATGTCCCTTCACTCTTCCTTAGAGGGATTTTGTTTCTCTGCAGAAATCTAAAAGAATGTGTATTATAATGAGAGGAATACATGGAAAGATGAGAAAGAAGGCAGTGATTATTGACCTCCCCAATTGTCTACCATGCCCAATATTTATTTGGATAATTAAAAATGCCTATCATAGGACTTAACAAAGCTTAAAATATATTCTATTAGGTACTAGGTACCAAGTCTCCACTTAAAAATTAAACTTGCCTTTCTTGTCATTTGATTTCTTATAGCAGATAACAAAATACAAAAACCCTTAATCAGAATGAACAGAAAAAAATATAATCTCTAATCTTTGTGCTGATTTCTAGCCTGTTCCCTATTTCTCATGAACTGATCACTTAGGAAAGTTCACAATGCTTTGGCTACAGAGAAATACAGCTGGAATTCTTGGAACTGGAAGTTGGGATTCTTACCTGAAATTCTTGGAACTAGAAGTGTTTTTCATTTTATATATACTCAAGGATGTGACACAAGTCTAATCTAAGCATAAAATCATTGTGTTTCATATACACCTTATACAAATAGTCTGAAGGTAACTTCATACAATATTCAGTGCTCTTGCATTTTCACTAATTAGTCATATGAGAACAGGTATGGAATTTTCCACTGGTACCATCACATCAGCACTCAAGTATTTCTGGAGTTGGAAGCATTCGGATTGTGAATGTGCTATCTGTAACCACTTTGTCTTTTATGCTCTTGTGCCTAGCTAATGGTACAAATAACAACTCTTGTATTATAAAAGAAGTCACCTTGAAATCCACAGGGAAACTGTATGAGGATGAGGAGGAAAGACAGCACTGCTGGTGCCTTCATGTCTTGCGAAGGTCATAGTACACTGTCAAAGTGAAGCAAAGAATGCACATGATGGATTTTAAATGCAAAAGGAACCGAAAAAGAATTACAGTGTCTGAGTCCATAAGATTAAATTATTGTGCATTCACACAAATAACTATTCTGTAGCCATTAAGTATGATATTGTAAAAAATCAATGGTATGGAAGTTCTTGTTATAGGAGAGAAATCATACTATGATACAATTTTAAATAGCACAGTCCATTTTGCATATAAGCACATTTTTTTTCATATAGGATAGCAGGATCTATCACTAAATGTGTACTAGGATGTTAACTTGGAAGAGCAGGTTTCATATTTGGAGCAGTGCCTCCCATATGATAGATGCAGAAAAATGACTATTGAATGAATGGATTTGGCATATACTTACCAGTGGTTCTCTGAATCATAGTTTTTATTATTCATAAAGCATTCTACAATGATGTATATTGCTTTTATAGTAAAACATACCAAAAATTAATTCAAATGCCAGTGATGTTAGCTATGGTGTTTATAATCACACATAAAATATAAAAAAAAAAACTGAAACTTTGAAACATATCCATAAATACACAGCAGTGGTGCAAAAACTAAGGCCATGGTTTACAAAAAGCTTTTCAAAAATAAGAGAGTGAGACAGGGAGAGGGAGAGGATGAGGGGTGGGGGGAGAGAGGAAGAGGGGAAGACAGGAAAAGGGAGAGAGACAGAGAATGAATATTGCAAAACAGAAAAAAAATACAATGTAGTTACAAGTAAAATATAATGGCTTTTCTTGGGTGATGGGATTATAGTTAATTATTACTCTTCGAGAAATAACTTTTTGAAAGGATGCCATATAATTCGTTTGAAAAATTCCTAAAAGGATATTTTAAAGAAATCGCTTGGCAGTTCTAGTACTGAAAAAAATATGTTCTAAATTCAGTGTGAGATGTAATATTGTAGAATGTTTAAAATATCCTAAGAGGTAAAATTCGACTCCTTCAATGAAATAAAGCCTGGTAAGTTAATAATTTATAGTTTTATTTTTACATTTTAAATACCAGAAGAAAACAATTGAATGTACAACCTTAAGAGATGATCTGTTCAACAAAACTATACATTTTCTCTTATAGATTTACCTATATAAATATTGAAAATCACCAAAATAAATTAAATATAAGTGGGGCAAAATTACCACTCTCCTAACTTCCATCCATTTTATAGCAATAGGTGAAATATTTGATAAAGTGAAAATTATTATAAAATAACACTAGCTATCAAAATAATGTTTTTATCTTTTCCTGTATAATGTATTAAAGGGTATGTGTCATACTGATTATTTCTAAAAGAGATTATAAGTAATTGGTAAACTTATTTTGCTACTATAAAAATTCATAAATATTTCATAATACTTTTGATTTTTATGGGCCATATAAAACATTAAAATTTAATCTCAGCCTCTTTTCAGGTGAAACTTACCTGAAATCCGCCTTGTTTAATGTAACTTTGGGGCATTCCTTGGTATGGTCTACTTTTACATGGGTTTACATTGTCCCTCTTCATAAGGACTCCAACATTTTCTGCCTTCTCTTGAAACTTCTGGCATCACCCTTTTCCAGTTTCCCTTTCCACTGATAGTCTTGCCTCACTAGTTTTGATTAGTTATGAACTCTGCTCCATTTTCCTAACACAGTTCAACCAGCCTAATAACAGTAGTGTCCACTCTTTATGTCTTTTGTCCTGTCCAAGCCCTTCACTGAGATTTGCATCCTGCACATTTTTGAACTCAAAAACTATGTCTTTGCAATTGTATCCTCTCATTTTATCATCAGATTCTCTCTATTAGATCAGTTCTGTAACTACAAATACTCCAATATTGCACTTTTTAAGAAAATGAGAAAAAAACACTCAAATTCCCCTTGACTCTTGAAATTCTATCTATTTATTTCTCAGCTCCATTATTCTAAAAACAACTATCCCCATTTTCCTCTTTATAATCTTCCCTCAAACCATTTAAGGGTCTTGTTAGCACAATCTATCAAAATCTGCCCTTGTCATTTTCACCAAGAATCTCCATATTGCTAAAAACACTTCATTTGTCATCTTAACCTCACAGTGGTGCTCAGAACACTTGACTGGTAACTTGCTCTTGTAAAATTCTGCTCTTCGTTTTCAGAACACCACATTGCTCAGTTTTTCTGTTTTCACTGTGTTCTTCCTTATTCCGGTTTTGGTTCTCTCTTGCTTGCCTTATACACAAATACGGGATGTTCCCAGTCCTGCTACTTTCTTTCTACTTTCTCTATGGATGAGTTCTTCCATAAACCATGTATAAGCCAAGGATTCTTAAAATCCTTGAAGTCATATTTTGAGGTCATATGTTCTACTGCTCATTTGGCTTGTATTGCCCTAGATACATCACAGAGTTAACAAGAGCCCTAATTTCAGCTTCATTCCCTTTTCTATTGCTCTGTGTCTCACACCAAACAAAGCAAGACAACAGAAAGCTCCATAGTCTCTTTGCAATCTTTATCAAAATAAATGGGGCCAAATTTTTCCAGTTCAAGATAGAAAATTCATCTTGATTCTTCCATTCCTACGTGCCCCATATCTAATCTATTAATTTATTTTGTATATATCCACTTCTTTCCAATTTCACTGTTACCATGCTGTTCCATTGTCATCTCTTACATAAGTATCTCAAAATAGACATCTGACTGGTAAGTTTTCTACTCTTGCCTCCTTATAATCCACCATCAACACCACTGTCAAGAGCTGTCTTTTTTAAAACAGAAGTCATTCTATTATCCTAATTAAATCCCTGTAGTGGTTTCCCACCACAGTCAGCACAGTCACAGATAAACTTTTTATCCCTAGCCTATCAGCTTTACATACTCTGGTTCCTGATTTTGCCAACTTCTTCAACCTCTCTGACAGTATCCCACAACATACATTCTCAAATATTCATATATACATGTGCTTCAGTTCAAGGGTCAGCCTGAGCTGAAAATTGAGTCCTTGAAATTATTTAATTAATGAATTTGTATTAATATGACAAATGACAGTAACCCACTTATCATCTAAGATAAAGCACTATGAATAAAAATATATATACTCGACCTCTTCTACACAAAGGCTTGATTTAGTACTGTTGAAATAATTTCAGCATTCAGCTAAGCGAGGCAGTTAATGAGTATTTGGCCCTATTTTTATGCCTGTTTTATTTTTAGACATTTATATTTTTTCCCCAAAGCAGCAGAAAGCATCCACCTTGGATTAAACTGAAGTTACCCAAGTTGCAATCAGCATGCTTACAAAAGGGTTCAAAGGTTAGAAGTATCTTGTTCTGGTACATTTTGGCTAGATTCCAGATGTGAGGGAGAAAGGCAAAGACAGTCAGCCCCTGTAATGAGCACAAGAAGAAATCCAGATGCTAAAACTAATCAGACAGAAAAGAAAATTGAAGCCATTTCTACAAGCATAAAATAAGAAGAACCAGTTATCCCTTCACCCAACTTAATCGCTACAGACCAAATTGACAGGAGCCATCAGTACTAATTGTGAGAATGATGTCATACGTCACTTGTAGTTGAGTCAGATTTTCAAGCGCACGCATTAGTAACACTCAAGGCTAGTTCTGGCCTCATAACTTCTGGTCTCCATCTGGCCAAGCTACAGAATAAGTCAATGCTCATTTCTGAAAAGCATGTTTCACAATCCTCTCATCATCATGAACATTCTCAATTCCTTTAAGAAAAAGCAGATCCCACAGTGCTGCATTCTTCTTTGCATTGTTTTTAAATTCACTGCCTCTCCGCAGTGTTCATGGCACTGAGCCAATTTGTGAAAGAAATGGAACAGAAGGAAAATTCTATAGCATCCCGGGGATTTCGCCTTATGATCCACTTAGATTTTAATAGGATTGACTTTGTTTAGACAGCAAAAGAACAACACAACAATGTTAGGATTACCTACTTCTCTACTCAAAGGATCTCTTCTCTGATGTTTTACAGTGAAACTTCACCACTGAGGGATTCAAATATTGGATAAGAATATTTATTCTAGGGGGTACTGCCTTTGTTGTAGGCTCTGTTTAATTTAGTGTCTTGTTTGTTTTCTTTTGGAAACTAGGCTGAGTATGCACCGATGCATTTTCGATGGTACAACTGCAGGTCAGTAACAGTAAAAAAAAAGAAAAGAAAAGAAAAATGGAGGCATTAAACAAGGCAGAATGGAAAGAACACACAAGACTGTGGGTGTCTTGCTGGCCACAAACAAAGAACATAAAACAGCCACTTGCTCAGTCACAAGCTCTGAGAACCACAGCACCTCGAAACAAACCATCAGAGAAAGGGACCAGAAGAAATTTGCCTATAGCTTCTTCCTAGTCAGTTTTCTCAGAGTCAAAGTAACTCCTGCTTTGTTCCTTGCTGTGCACCTGGCCCCTTAGGACAGCCATTAGTGAAGCCAGATGCCACTCTCCATTGTAGGGCATTTTAACTGTATGGCACTTTTATTTGAGTCTGTAAATAAAAAGCAAGGGATACCAGTCTCTGAGAGTTTCCTTGGGAAGTTATAATGGAGGATATGTTGAAACTGGCTTCCCCACAGGACTAAGGGTCAGTGATGACATTCAGAACTATGGCAATGACAATGGGGCCTGGTCTCTCTCTCCCTCTCCCTCTCCCTCTCTTTATCTCCAACCAGTTAAGGACCCAGGAGATAATTAATGTCCAAGAAAATCTAAGGTGGTTCATAAACTGGGTCCAATAAAAATAGCTGTTTTTAAAATGTCACTTATTTAATCTTTTTTATTTTGCTCATTAGCAGACAGTTAATCACCTGTGTGGGTGCCCTGCAATTACTTTAGTCATTTAAGGTTTCAGTCTCTCATTGCTAAGCTTCGGCTACCTGCTCACATACCTGCAGCCTTCTCCAGAGGACCGTGCTTGAATGATGGAAGCTACAGGTCTAGGAGTTATCCTCCTTCATAACTGCCTGCCACAGTGGTGGCTTCAAGGCGACAAATATTCTGTGGTCTATAACCCCCCTAAATTCTAGCCACATCCTTGTTTAAATTCTTTCTCTGCCTTATCTTGGTGACCAGGCTTCCTTGTAGGTATCTTACAGTTAATGAGATCACTCTCATCACTTGCCAACAGATTCCCGTAACAGCCAGAGCCAGGGCCCTAGAAGTAGAGCCCAAGACTGAGCTCTTGTACAGGAAAACGCATTGCACTAGAAGGTCTAGGGCACTACTCAGGCCTCCACCGACCATTTTCCAACTCAGATTCCAATCATTAAATGCTGCTTTTTACAAAAAAAGTAGACCATATAACTCTTCTCAGTAGTGCTCTACATAAAAAGGAATACATCTGGACAGAATGGGTTTTGTTTTGTTTTGTTTTTAGCAAGAAGGTTGAACAACCAAAGGAAGCAAAAAAGGAAAGAAACATCCCCAGAAAAAAGAAATTGCCAACCAACAAACCAGACAGCAGGCCCTTTGTCAAACATATAAAAGTAGGAAAAGTAAGTGTTGAGCACATACAGATATAAGAGCATTTTCCACTCTAGAAAATAGGCACCTATTCCTCCACAAAACATGTTAATAATGCCCATGGCACACCACATGTCTGTAGGAACCCAATGTGCTGTTTCTATGAACTCCTACTCTCATCAATTAGTGAGTTATCATCATTAAATAATTTAATAAAATGCATGTTAATTAATTAAATGGGAGGACAAGAACAAACTTGGTGATCTTGTAACAAACAAGTTGAATAAGAGGAATGCTTTGGAATGACTAAATGAAAGTCAGCCAGGAAAAGAAGGAACAAATCTGCTATTAGATTTGTTATGAAAGAGTTAATGGTGAAAGTTTGAAAGAAAACTATAGAAATCCAGAAGGAGTTGGACTCTTCTGTAATAATCTCAATGCAGATTTTCTGCGCACTTTCAAAGAACAAAAACTAAAAATATGGGATACTACATTATGGATTTAGATAATACAAAAAAAAGATAACATAAAAAAAAAGAATATCCCCATACTCAGAAAAAGACCTTCTTCCTTCCCAGAAACTTAGAAAATAGGTGGATATTTATGTTTTAAGTTTATAAAATTCAAAATGTAATTTAGATACTTAAATTTTTAAAAAACCAGATCAACAACTGGTCCTGATTGTGTCATATGTAAGGATTTCAACTGAAGCAATGAAATGTTTGAAATAACGGAATAAGCTCTCATCAAGATAACGAGAGCTAGATTTCTGTAACACAGTGAAGGATCAGCAGGACCTAGAGGTCAAAGAACACAGACTACACTGAGATAGGTAGCTTCTTTTTGTGTTGGTTTAGGTTTAGCATCTAAATTTGATATCAAAATTCTATCCTATGCTGGTTAGGGTTGTTACATTTCAATGTGTCTATTGAATGATAAGTGATGTAACAAGTATTCCTCATCCTCTATGATGAGATTAATCATTTAAATTGAATCCCTGTGTCATCTTTTCAAATTCAGAAATAAAGAATTCCTTATATGTGCGATTCAAGGTTTTAGAGAAACTGACCCATAACTGAATATCAGAATCAAGGATTTAGAGTGAAGAATAAGCCAAAAAAAAAAATCTTTACAAAGCTCAACTCCAGCTGCACACTTTACTTTGAGTTTTTATGAAGTAATGCTTTATAATGGACTACTTTTTGGAAGTACTTATGCCTATGTATACCTTAATTAGTGGTTCTCTGTCCTTAGAATTTAAAGCTCTCGGTAACCTACATGCCTGGTATATAAAAAGAAACATTCCTGGCTCAGCTCAGTGAGTCCTTACCAAAGCAGAGAGGTTATCATGTTTGCTTCACACCCGTGAGGTTTCTGTGTAGCTCAGGGTAAATCCTGCCAAATAAGTTTTGTTTATAAAGTTTCATTGCTCCAGCTCTGTGTCCTCGTCACAAACCATTCCTAAGTTAGAGTCAGAAAATATTAAAAGTTCTGAGAGATAAGTGAAAGTGAAACACTTCAAATTTATCTTGACCTCTTAGGAAACAGGACTGAGTTTTTCTTCGAATGATACTCCACACTGTCATCGAGCAAGCGGCCATTAAAAATATACAACCTGAACATCATGTATAGATCATAAACTCTATGAGAATGAATCAAACAGCCTTTAACCCCAAAAGGTTCAGTCTAGTACCAAACAACGGGTAGATTATATAAACAAGTAAATCACAACAGTGCCATACAAGCAGCAAGGAGGGTGCCCACCAGGTGCTATTGAAGGGCAAAGGAGAAAATACTGAAGGCTGCTGAACTGCAGTAAAGCTTCTGAAAGCATCAGTTTTTGAGGACAAGGAGAAACTGGCCCATGAGACATAAAAAAAGGAAAGTGGAGGAGGGTAGATAGTCCAGAGAGAAAATAGAACAGAGATGCAGCAGCCACAAGAACATAAATCCGATGCGATGATTAAACCAAGCAGGCCACATGGAACCGAAAATGCTGCAAAGATATATAAGGACAGATCGACATCATTCTTGAAAGCTGCACTAAGCAAGTAGAATGCTAATGATGAAGTAATATTACGTTTCAGAGAGATCGTATCTGTGAGATGACAGTGGTTAAATACAAGAAGTCACCCTGCAGAGATCAGCTAAAAAATGCAGCAGGAAACTATTTAAAAGCAAACTTAATCATATAAAATGGGTAGAACATGAAAGAACAATGTGGCAAACAGCAGGACAATATCCTTACTTTCTTTTTGATAGAATTCCTTCTCTGCCTAGCACTGTGCAAGTATATGACCACCTCTTACTAACTGGAGAATTGAAGAAGTGTTCAGAAAATGTAAATGAGGGTCAGAGATGTACTTCGATGGCACAAGCCCCTGCCTGGAAAGTGCAAGGTCCTGAGAGAAAAAAAAGAAAGAAAAGAAAATGTAAATGCAATGACCATGACTGGTTCAGGGCTGGAATGGGGGAGTCCCCTATATTCGGGAAAGAAGTTTAAAGAAGTGACCATTGTGAAGCTGCAGTTGTATTGGGCCTGGGGTCAGAAGCCACTTAGAACATCTTAAGCGTCTTGGAAGTTGAAAGTACACTGAGTAACCATGTTTATGTGACTCTTAATGTTGGACTCAAGTTATAACGTTCACACGTTCTACTTCTGATCCTATTCTAAGAGACAGAGGAAAGGGAGACTGCCTTCTTGTGATGGAGATCTATTGGGAAGACTCCATGGAAACCTGTTTCCTTACAAATAAGATAGATGCAAGAGGAGGACTTAGTTAGAAATCCCTTTTCTCTATTTTCTGTGTGATGATTTGATGCCGAGAGCTCCAAAGGCCACATCATAGATGTGAGAAAACAAGTATGAGGATTAAAGAGTCAGCATAACAAGAATGATAGAGCAGAATTAGTTTATAATGACATCACTGAGTCCCTTCTTTCTACCTGTTCTGGATTCCTTGCCCCTTTACTGCCAATAAATTGATACATTTAAACAGTTTTGAGTGGGGATTTCATATGTCCCCCAAACAGCCTAAAGTATACAAAATGAAAATAATTGGTGGGAAAAAAATAGCTTATAAATAATGTTGGAGGCTGACATAATAGAAAAACTACTGAACCCTGTCTGTATCTCCCCACTTCCTTGCTTGTGTGGCTACTCCCCCTTGAGAATGTAACTTAGTTCCGTATTCTCAGGTCTGTTTGGTACACCATGTCCCAGCAGGTATGTCAACCAGGATGTTATAGACGCATGTGTAATTGTAATCATTGTCAACGGGGATGGATCAAGATGTTATAGATGTATGTGTAATTACAACCATTGTCAACGGGGATGGCAACCAGGACGTCATAGATGCATGTTTAATTGTAATCATTGTCACCAGGGGTATGGTTATAGTACATAAATATCTAGTTCTCCCTTCACTCGGCACTGCACCGTGGTTCCCTGCGTGGGTCCTGCTGTCCAGTCGCCAGCTGGCTAATAAAGGCTCTTAAATTCTAATTGGCACTGTCTCTGGCTCCTTGGTTTTATCATGAACCTGGTTCAAATACCTACTGACATAGGAACTGGGCTGTTTTTATCTGTATAAACAAATCACTGAAAATAATAGCCTTATGTCTTACCACAACAAAATGCAGAAAGAAATCACATTACCTTTTAAGAGAGTAGAGAGACATGCATGTACTTGGTAACAGTAGCAAAAAGGCTTAATTTTGAAGCTACAACAAACATTAGTTATGAGTCATTAGAATTTTGTAGTTAAATTTAATGTGCCTTATGTTTTCTATAGGAGGTTTGTAACAATAAAACCACATTAGCCTTAAAATTCCTGTTTTCTTTTAGTGTCAACCTTAAAAGGAAAATATTGACTTTAAAGTGAAATATCATTTTGAAAATATAGAGAATTTCTATTATGAAACAGTAACAGCATCTGGCTAGCTATTTAACTCTGCAGAAAGCTCGTTTCTTTGTTTTTTCAAAAAGACAAAACTAAGAAAAACTACACACACATAAACATATAAATGCACAAATCCCTGTTTTCAAGGTAATTTAAAATTAAACCTATAAAGCAGTAAAGTAACTTCATAGCATATAGTTAAGACATGAATATTTGTAGAAAGAATGAATTTGATATCTCATAATTATCTATACTTAAATACTATAAATTTATCAAATTAAAAGTATAGCAAGGACAATATAACAGCTTGAAGTCCGTGTATAGACATTCATATGCAGAGAATACAAGTTTGACACTAGGCCACATGGGTCTGTTGGCCCATTCATATAAATCAAGCTGCTTATATAAACCAGGTAGGTCAAACTCTGTTCAGTTTTATTTCTTTCTAAAGTTAGAAATTCTGTAGAATTTTCTGGACTTAGTAAAGGTGCTGTCAAATTCATACAGAAAGAAGAAGGAGTAGGAAATCAATCAGTGATGAGTAATTATAGGCTAAGAGAATTTTTATAAATGAGGAAGTTTTTCCCATGCCTCTGTGTGTTCAGGCAGCAAAATCCAGACCAAGTATGATCCACAGCCAAAGAACCATCCTGCTTCTCCTTGCCTTGGCCACTACTCCATTTCCATCAAAAGATTAGCTACTGCCTTCTTTAAAAAGCATGATTTCTCTCATCTTCCTATCAAACCCATCTTCTGAGAGTCCGTCTGTCTTTTCTCTTGTTGTTGAGACAAAATACCTGAAACCCAAAATGAAGGGAAGAAAGGTTTATTTCTTACAGTTTTGGAGATTTTAGTCCATATTCAGCTGTCTCCAAGGCAGGGTGGTGTTGCTGAGGGGCAGCTGTTCACGGCAGCCCACAAGCAACAAGAGAAGAAAAGCAAAAGAGGGAAGGAAAAAAATGCTCCTTCTTCCCTCCCTTATATTGTATGCCAGCTCCACCCCTGGGTGGGTGCAGCATTCCCACAGCTAATCCCAGTGCTAGACAATGATCCAATCACAAATACCAGATTCAACAGCCTCCATGACTGCATGAGGCTTGGGGGGCCACCAAGACACAAACCATAACACCTTCTCTGTCTCAATTCCGTCCATTCCTATCTTTCCCTGAACCTTAGCCTTTCTTCCAACATCCCCTCTCACAGGGCACATTCTCATGCCCACTCATAGCCCCTCAAATTGACCAGGTATCTTTGACCAGCCATAGCTACAAGAGACAGCAAAGTGGCTCTCCTTGAGCAGTTTGGCTCCTGAAGTCCCTGCAAACTAGCTGAGTGACACACCGTGAGAGGCTCAGCTTATTCAGATTTGTTTTTTGTATTCTGAAAAGAATGCAACCAAACAAAATGAAACAGTACAGTCAATCACAACAAAACAATGGACATGCTACATGACTTCTAAACAGGGTAAAAAGCAATTGATAGTGGCTACCATAATGCCTCTTGTTATCTGCAATATAACTGCCCATACCATCAGGAATAAATAAAATCAAACAAAATAGAACAAAATAAAGCCAGTAAAAAAACACAAAAACAAAACAAAACAAACAAACCAAAACAATGTAAGCAATGCAGAACTTCAAAGATACTAGAAAAACAGCAGTGGCTATCATAATGCTTCTTGTTATCTTCGGAATAGTTGCCTACACCTTCAGACATAATACAATCAAACAATACAGAATAGAGTAAAATCAATCAAAACAAAACAATGAAAGCAATACAAGGTTTTGAAACAAGATAATTGGACATCCTTGATGGCTGAAATTATATATTTTATCTTTAAATTAGCTGTCCATGCCATCAAGTATAATAAAATCAAACAAATCAAAATAAAATGTAACTAATCAGAACAATGAATATGAGTTTCAAATCATGATAATAGATTAACAGTGGTCACTTCCTTCCCTTTTTTAGATAATTCCTCCCCTTTGACTTTCCCAATATGTATTGTGCATTTTGGATCCCACTAACTCCTTTAGTTTGTTATACTAGGGAGACAACACGAAATTCACCCATGTGACTCTGAACCATTTCATCCATGAGCATGATCTCATGATCTCAAGTTGCCTCTATGCACCTCCAAGAGCCTTGAGGTTATCTTCCTTTATAGCCAAGTAGGTTTCCACCACATAAAATGCCATCTCTTTCTTGTCCATTCTGCATTGATGGGTAAGCTATGCCTACTTTTTTTTTTTTGGCTCCCTGCCACATAGGGCATTGTTCTCTCTCCTTTGACTTTCAGTCTATGAATTTTCTTTCTAGTTAAATGTGTTGCTTGTATAGAGCATATTGATGGATCCTGTCTCCTGATTCACTCCACCTGTGTTTCTTTCTATTGGTGAATTGAGGCCATCTACATTAATAGTTATGGCCCTCTTGCACTGCATTGTCTCTGCCATGCTATTTTCCTGCCATTGGCTCCGTTTTTCCTCTCCATTCAATCTACTGGCCCCACTTGATGGTCCCCCTCTGCCATTGTTCCTGAGACCGTGGTCATTTTTATCTCTCTCTAGAATGTCCTTTAGGATTCTTTGTAGGGTTGGTTTGGTGGTCATGAATTCCTTGAGTTGTTCTTTGTCATGGAAGTATCTTGTTTCTCCATTAATTTTGAAAGAAAGTTTTGCAGGGTACATCAGTCTGGGTTGGAAGTTGTTTTCTTTCAGGACTTGCAATACTTCACTCCAGCCTCTTCTTGACTTGATGGTTTGTGTTGAGAAGTCTGCCGAAGGGTTTTCCTTTATAGGTGATCTGTTTCTTTTCTCGAACAGCTTTTAATATTCTGTTCTTGTGTTGAATTTCTGGGATCTTGATTATTATATGTCTGGGTGTAGATTTGTTTTGGTTATGGCTAACTGGAGTTCTATATGCCTTGCCTATTTGAATGTCACTTCCTTTCCCCATGCTTGGGTAGTTCTCAGAAATTATTTCTGTAAATAGGGTCCTGATGTCATTTGTCTTGACCCCTGCTTTTTCATTCACATTTTTCATTCTTAAGTTATGTGTCTTTGAATTGTCTTGCAGTTGTTGAATTGTTACTTCCTGGGTCCTTGTTATTTTTAAGAGATCTTTCCATTCATGATCACAAGCTGCAAACCTGTCTTCAAGGTTTGAAAGTCTACCTTCAGTTTCTTTCAAGTAGTTCTGCCAGCTTTCAATGGAGTTTTTAATTTTCTGGATATCTCTTTGAATCTGTTTCATGCATTCTAAAGCTCTCTTATATTATTCATTCATGGTTTTCCTCATTTTCCTATGCTCTATTTTTTTTCAATCTGTGTCTTCTTTAGAGATGCTTAGTAATTCTTTTAGTATGTTTTTCATTTCTTCTTTTACCTGGGATAGAAATTCTGTTCTAATTTCTCTTATAACTTCTTGAAGTTGTTTCTTCACTTCAGTTGACATCACTTCAGACATTTCAGGTATGTGACTCCCGATCTCTTCTGTGTTTACCTCTCATGGACTTGCGCTGCTTGGGTTGGATGCCAGAGATTGTCTTTTCCTTCTTTGTCTTGGCATATTCCTGATTTCTTCCATACACGTGGGTAGTGTGGGCCCAGGCAGTTCCAGCATTGGCTACAATTTCTCTGAAGCAAGATTGTTTGTTTTTTCTGGCCAGTGCTGGCAACAGGTATCTGATGGTGGGCACCTGTGCCTCTGCACTGAACTTGGTACCAGCCCACAAGGCCCCCCAGAGTTTGCATGGGAGCAGAACTGGCCAGTGCCTTCAGATCTAAGTTGTTCCGGAATGTTTATGCAATGTTGTCTGGAATGTTCAGGAGAGTGGAACTGGGTCCAAGCAACTTTCACGGGTCTGCCCACAACCTGGAGCTGCTGGAAGAAGCCAGCAGCAGTCCTGGCCCTGGGCTTATCCTGCCAGACACCAAAATGGCTCCTGGCCAGTCGCTCTCTCCCATGGGGGGATTGAGTCCCCTGCAGTCACCAACAGTCAGCACAGATCTTCGCATCCACCACTCTCTTCCACTGCCATGCTTCTCCACAGAGACCTCTGGGGTAGACTGCGACTGGGCATCCCCATGCTCAACAGCTCTTCTGGCAGGGTGAGTCTGGCTCCAGGCTAAGGCGCCGCCAGCCACCACCTTCTTCTTTGTTTAAATTCTGCTTTTTATTCTCTCTGTGGGCTTCAACTCATATTTTAGATTCTTCTTGGGTCCTGGGGACCCACTTCCTTCCTTCTTGTCTCCTCCATGATGTTGTATACCAGCCTTTGAACTGTTTTTCTCAGAGAGACTGTTTACTCTGCTGCTTACTGTTCTTCCATCTTTCCAGTAGTGGTTTTCTGTGTATGTTTTTGTTTTTGTCTTTTTGAGATGAAGTTTCACTTACAGTTCAGGCTGGCCTTGAACTCACTTTGTAGTCCAGGATGGCCTTGAACTCACAGTCTCTACAATTCTGGGATACAGGCATACAGCACCACACCCAGTATGTCTAGACTCTTTGAATTCTCCTATGAAAGAGACATTACAAATGATACCACAGAAATACAAAGGATAACTGAAGAGTATTATGAACAAATATACGACAAGAAAATTGAAAACCTAGATGAAATAACTTTCTGGACATGTAACAAACCACAATTGAGCCATGAAGACATAAAAACCATGCACAGACCAACAACAAGTAACAACATTGAATCAGTAATAAAAAGTATCCCTGAAAAAGAAATCCCAATGTCAAATGACTTCCCTGCTGAATTTTACTAAACCTTTAACGAAAAACAAATAATAATTCCTCTATTCCTCAAAAAATGGAAAAGGAAGGGAATTCTTCCTGAGTGATTCAATGAAACCAGCATTACCCTGATATGAAAACCAGCAAGGACACAGTTTTTAAAAAAGTAATCTGCAGACCAATATCACTCAGAAACATAGATGCAAAAGTGTTCAATAAGATACTAGCAATATGAATCTAATATCACACAAAAAGATCATACACCATGATCAACTAAGATTTATTCTTGGGATTTAAGGATGGTTCAGTTTATCCAAATCAATAAATGTCATACACTGCATTAACAAGATAAAGGACAACAACATGATCAGCTCTATAGATATGGAAAACACATTCAATACAATTCAAAATTCTAACATGATGAAAACCATCAACAAATTAGGAATAGACCTCATTAAAATAAAGGCTGTATATGACAAACCTAAAGCCAACAATATGTAAAATGAGCAAAGGCTGAAAACATTTCTTCTATTATCTGGAAAAAGACAAAGATGTCCACTGTCACTATTTTTATTTAACATACTACTGAAAATGTTAACCAGAACAATTAGGCAACAGAAAGAATTAGAGTAAAAAGTAAGAGAGGAGGACCTGGAATCATCCTTATTTGAGGATGACATGATTTAGAGAAAAACCTAAAAACACCCATTGAACACCTGTGAAAACTCATAAATCAATTCAGTAAATTAATGCAGAACATGAATTCGACATACAAAAGTGTGTTATTTAGCTTTCAAAAGTACATCAATAGTATTTGAAATAGTCAAAATACGAAAATAAACTTTTTTTGACTGATAGTTTTAGGGGTTTTAGTCTATAATAAGTTGGCCTCATTGCTTTGGCCTCTGGCAGCACATGGTGGCGTGAGCATAGAATAGAGCCAAGACTAGGTACCTCATAACCAGGAAGCAAAAACAAGAGAGAGATGGGAGTCTGATAATTTCCCTGGGGACATACCCTCAAGGATCTAAAGACCTCTCACCGGGTCCTACTTTTAAAGTTTCTACCATGTCCCAATAGCACGTTGATCATACAAAACCTTTAACATATAGATCTTCAGGGAGACATTTAAGATCTATACTACAGCAAAAAGTTAGTAGATTTTTAAACGAATAATGAACATTCAGTGAATCAAATTCATTCACAATCGCTACTTTTTAGAAAACTTAGTAATAAATTTAATACCGAAGAAAGAAATTGAAGAGGATACCAAAAAAATGGAAAGACATCCCATGCTCATAGATTGAAGGAATTAACACAAGTTAAAATCTCCATACTTCCCAGGGGTTCTAAAGATTCGGTATGATCGCCATTAAATAACGGTATGATCGCCATTAAATAACATAATAATGCCATAAATGGCATTCTTCTCAGAACTAGACAATCTTAAAGTTCATAGAGAACCACAAAATATCCTAAATAGCCAAAACCATCTTGAGCAGAGTAACAAAGCTGAAGGCATCACAATACTTAAATTTAAAACATACTGTAAACCTATATAGGACATACGGCAATGCATTGACCTAAAAACTGACATTTAAATCAACAGGATGGTATAATAACCCAGTATCAGTAATAAAAAGTATTAGATAATTCCATGCATCTACATCCAACTGATCTTTGACAAAAATGGCAAAAGCATACACTGGAGAAAAGATAATCTCTTTAATAAATGATGCTGGAAAAATTAGATATCCAAATTCAGAAGAATGAAGCTATATTCTTTTCTCTCACTATATACAAAACTCAATACACAGTGAATCAAAGACCTAGATGTAAGAATTTAAATTATAAAACAACCAGGAGAAAACATATGGGAAATACTACATGAAATCAGTTAGGAAATGGTTTTTTTGGCTAACTCTCTAAAATCACAGGCAATGAAATCAAAACATATAAATATTATATGAAACTAAGATATTTCTGCAGAGCAAAGAAAACAATCAATGGAGAAATGAGACACTCTGAAGAACAGGAGGAAATATTTGCAAATTATTCTTCCAACTAAAGATTAACATCTAGAATATATAAGGAATTTAACAGCAAAAGATAAAAATCTAATTAAAATGGAAAAATATCTGAATAGACATGTATTTGAGGTAAGATATATAAATAGCCAAGTCTATGAAAAAATGACTCAATGCCACTATCATCAGGGACATCAAGGTATTATGAGATATCATCTTGCCCTAGTTAGAATAGTTATTGAAGTCAAAAAATTACAAGTTGGTAAGGATAGTAAATGAGAAGTCTTTGTTGAAATATAAATTATTCTAGTTACTATGAAAAACAGTATGGTGATTTCTCAAGCAACTAAAATAGAATAATCATATGACCCTGGTCCCCCACTGCTGGATATATATTCAAAAAAATGAAATTGGTGCATCAGGAAATAACCTGCATTCCCATATTTACTATAGCACTATTCACTATAGACAATATATGGAATCAGCCAACATGTTCATCAGTGGGTGAATAAAGAAAACAAAATATTATTCACACATAAAAAATACTGAAATCTTGTAATTTGCAGCAACATCATTGGAATGAGGACATTATGTTAAGTAAAATAAACCAGACACAAAAAAATACCACATATTCCCACACATGTGTGGAAAACAAAAAATTTGATTTCATAAAGGTGAGAGAAGAATCCTCATCACTAGAGGTAGGAAAGGCAGTGAGTAGGTGAGATAGAATGGAATCAGTGAACAACTACCAAAATACATTTAAAAGGATTATATTCTAGTGGTCTACAACACGATAGGCTGACTACAGTTTACAATAACCTATTATATTATTTTATAAAATGCCAAGAAGAGAGGATTTCAAAAGTTCCAACAGCAAAAGCATGGTAAATGTTTAAGGAAATGGAAATACCATTTACCCTGATTTAACCATTATACATTGTATATATGTATTAAATTATCCAATTGTACACCAGAAATATCTACAATTATGTGTCAATTAAATTTTGAATTTAAAAAGATATAGAATATTTCCTCATAGAAATGTCATATATAGTTAATCCTCTCCTCTTCCCTAGTTTATCCCTGTGATCTATTTTTAGACAAATAAAATCTTGTAGATTTCGAGTTTTGTTTCTGTCCATTAGCCTAATACATCTGAAATTCACCTATGTTTTTATGAGGATAAATAGTCCATTCTTTATTATTAAGTAGTTTCATAGTATTATTTTGCAACAATTTGTTCACCTATCACCAGTGGGTAAATATTTGTGCTGTCCAGGTTTTAGTGGTTATGCATGAAGTTGATGTAAATTGTCACATACAGGAAAAAATTAAAATTTTGTGAACCAAACTTTTCTTACTACCTAACTATATCAGTCAATGCTTACTAGAAAAACAGATACAATATGAGATATACAAATATATAAGGATTACAAGATTGGCTAATCATAAAAGCATTTTTTAGGGTTTTTAATAAACTAACAAAGCTGAAGACATTATTAAACCACATAGGAGATACTCGGCCACTCTTTCCTGATCCCAAAGTGAGTTTCTTTCTTTTTTCTTTTTTTGTTTTTTAACTTGTGATCAGCCTTAGGGAGGAATTGACAAATCAGAAGAACAGATTAAGTATATATAGATGAGTAGAAGAACCAGTGTGAATAATGTTTACCAAGAGGTGTTCTACCTGCTTTAAAAAAGAATTTAGTTTTGCTTTTCCCACTGCACTGTATTACCCCTTTTGGTGGTATGATCAGCTAATCTTTCATAGCTCCAAGCATATAGTAATATATGTTAATACATGAACTACATATATATCATGTGCTATATGTTAATGTACTGTAATTCTGAACAGGACAATGAATTATTATAATTTCCAGTTTATAGGCAAAGACACAGGTTAGCAATTTGCTCAAGGTCTCAATTGGCAAATGGCAAACTCAAGACTATAAATTGCATCAGGATCATAACTTTGAGGTTCTGTGTTAACTATTCTACATGTGAATCACTCACATGTGAAATGGTGATTCCTCAGCTCAAGGTTATTTCCTTGAGAACTATCAAGAAGCAGATGATTCCTTCCATCGTAGATTTAATCCTTTTGTGAATCTTGAGCCTTATGTAAGTTGTAACCTTGGTTCCAAGAAGTCATTTTCCCTTGGGAAGTGGTTGATGGTGATTGTAAAAGCATGTAGGGCTTTATAGCTATTCGTAGTGTTAGGTCTACATCACATGAGGAAAGAAGTTAGTGCAACAATTTAAAATAGCTACTTTGCTTCCTATACTCAGCTCTCCTATGATAAACATTCAGTTCATTATTATTTTAGTTTCTTTACTACTAAATATTTGTGACATATACTAATTACACTCATCTTGGAGAACTGAATCAGATATATACTGCATCTTAATTATTTTTATTTCTCCTCTCCCTCCCATCAGTAGCCTTTTTCATTTTCCAAAGTGTCCCAGTTTAAGTGGTAAATATATGATTACCCTTATAACATGGTATTGATTTCCACATATAACACATCTGCTCAGAAATCTAGAGCTCCTGCTAAGTGTATGAGAGACAATCCTGCCTGACCAGGAACTTTCCATTCAGATCAATCTTCCTTCCCCATTTCATTTTATTCTGGGGCATGAGAAGAGGGTACTGTTAGTGACTGTTAAACACGATATCTTATCCTACATTTCCAAGTAGCATGAGTTGGAAATCCAAGCATGGGTATTCATAGAAACTCATCTGAAGGGTTGCGGCTGAGAGGATGTAAGTGGTCTAAGAAAGGCCAGATCACTACTGAGCATTAAACACGGTTTCATTCTATAGCAGCAATAATTCCTACTACACGATGACAGCTTCTTGACAGAAATAAAACAATCTGTGGTGAGGATAAAACAAAAGGGCTTATGGTGATTGCTTGATAGAAAGCAGGTGAGTGCCCCAGGGTGCATATAAGTATGTCCTCATGACTTAGTTCCCATACTATTTGATTCAATTCTATAAATGACTACGGCATCTTTCCATTTTATATATGCTAACAAAATCCTTTTTTAGCTGATTTTGAATTTGGCTTCTATAACTTGCTCATAAAAATGTACTGAAACTTTATTCCCCCAAAAGTTCACCTCCAGTGATATGCAAAGATATGAAGATGTTTTAAATAAATCCCTATTTCCTCCCTGGAAGAATGTCAAAGAAAAATACAGATATCTATTGGTCAAATATTGCTTTTTCAAAATGTTTGATGTCTGAAGTGTTTTGGGTTTTGGATTTTTTTCAGATTTTTGGAATATTACCATATATAATGAAATATTTTCAGAAAGAGACCCATGTCTAAACATGAAACTCATTTATGTTTCATAAACACCTTACAGTCATACTCCAAAAGTAATTTTATACAATATATTTAATACTTTTATGCATATGTTTCATGATGTAGCATTTTTCACTTTCAGCATCATGTTAGTACTCAAAATATTCAGATTTTGGAGAATTTCAGATTTTTTGGATTAGGTATATTCAACCTGTCTGTGCCTTTCTGTCTCTATCTTCACATGCTTAAAATTATACACACATATACATTCAATATTCAGTTCTGGCAGAGATTCTTGGAAGTAGACACACATATCACTGGTGATGGTATATACTTTCTGGAAAGTAACCAGATGGTATTTATCAAGAGCTTTTAAAGTTACAAGATCCTTTGTGATTTTAGTGACAAGCAACAGATAGGTTTAGAACTTGAGAAAGATGTTTATTAGAAGCATGCTGGGAAACTCCAGAACTGAAGGCAAAACAATCAAGAAAAAAAAAAAGAGCAGGAACCCAGATAATTTGAAGAAAGTCAATAACAGTAACCCTCCTGGGTTCTGTCATTTTTAGTTCCAACCAACTTTCACCTAGGTAGGTCTTCTCCATTTTACTTTCCAGATTTCTTAGGGAGATCAGACTAGGTGGAGCACTTATAGTGGAGTTTTTGAAGAGGTGAAATGGATCATGGGTGTGTAATAAAATCCACTGATGAATTAATGTACAGCTAAATGTGATGTTGAAAGGTGAGGCTTGGTTGGAGGAGGTGGATCACTAGGAGCATGACCTGACATTGTTGGTCTCTCTCCCTCCACCTTTATCTCTCTCTGCTTCCCACTTCCACACAATGAGATTTTTCTTGTCTACCATAGTTTGCTGCAAGCTGTCCTCCCTTGGAGCCAGCTGAGACTATGAACTGAAACCTCTACAAACTGTGGACCAAAATAAACATTTTCTCTCCTTACAGTTGTGGGTTTTGGGCATTGTGTTTCAGTAACAGGAAAGTCACAAAAACAGGCATCCTTGTCTAAGACATCTAGTGATGGTCTTTTCCTCCTGCATTGTATTACCCCATAGGTAGTGAGGAGGGAGCGGGTAGTAAAGATACAAGCTGCATGGTCACATATAAAACATGTGTTTATTTTTATGCATTCACCTTTGGCTACCCAACATATACACCAAAGATTACTCCACCTACCATCACCCAAATAGTCTATGAAAAATGGCAAATTTTCTTACTTCCTTCACAATGACAAGTGAGCAAAGTTGCACACAACTGCTGTATCCATGATTGAGAATATATTTCACAAGGCTACTGCTCACCAAGATCATTGCTTCTCAAACTATCTGTAGTAAAAGAGCAGTAAAATTTTGTTTCTAATATGTCATGGACAGAATCATTGGGAAATGCAATAAAATGAACTGCTAAAAATGAAATTAAAAAGAACGTAAAAATGTAGGCCTCAAGTTTTTATTATTATATACAAGCATAGGAATTTTAATACCCATTTGAAAGAGCAATTTTAAATACTCTTTATTTCCATGCATCTCTCATCATGAACCAGTCATAAATAGTCCTTGTACTACCACCACCCTATAGAAACATTCCCCTACCATGAAGAGTATTGCTCTAGATGCTGTCCATTCCTGCTCCAAATCTGCTTTAGCCTGTGGTCCAAAAGGCATACTGTGCTACCTACAACATACTGTATGTACAATATGTGGACAAGAGACATTTCGTTCTAAGTTATGGTACAGCATCAAGGAGTAGACCCTTTTTTCTGCTTATACCTAAGTCAGAACTAGTATTTGTTTCTTCCCTCTTGTATTATGCATTCTGCAGGCTCCTTCTCTTTTACCAGCCCATCAGCCATTTCCTCACTGAAGTAACCTGAACCTTGCTTGATTCTTAGGTGTTTCACTTCTCAGTGGTGTTTTCCATAGAGAGACAATAATTCTTCCATTAACCATGTCCACTGAATGAATCAGAAAAAAAAAATGGATCTGCTATGAATCAGCCACCCCAGGAAACACAATATCCCACTTTTTGTCCTTTCTCCCCAAGTCTAGACAGCTAAAAATGACCAGTTTTACTTTCAATTCAGAAGAGCTATGCTGTATTCCATGATAAAAGCATTCCTTCCTTGTATATTTATGAGTAACACTAAAAGATACAGTGAATAAGGCTTTTAGAGTAGGTTAATTAGTTGTAATTGTTAAACACATCACTCTGTCTTCAATCTTGCTTGGTGCCTAGTTTTGTGTCTTCAAACTATGGGGTAAAGTACCCTATTGTGAACACTGGTTTAGAACCTATTGAATATTTTGCAAATATTTGTATCAAGAGCAAATATGTACCAAGTTGAAGAAGATACCATGTGAGATTGAAGGGCTGAGTCTTTTGAAGGCTATTCTACCATTTTATAAGCCTAACTACTTCATTTACAGGGAAGATAAAGCAATGAAGTGCATTTGAATTAATCTATTAACTTGATTTTTTGTTTGGACCTTCTTTTATATCCTTGTCCAACATGTACTAAACCTATCTTTAGACCTCAATTTTATTCAAGCAAAGTTATAATGTGGTATATTGCTCAACATCCTGTTTAACTGAAGTCTTCCTTTCATTGTTTCTTCAGAGCCATGCCAGAGGAACCCTAAAGTCAAAGTCTGCTAACAGCTAGTGGCAGTTATTACCCTGCGAAGCCCCCCTTGTATGAAAGTTTCTTCAGAAATGCTCCAGAAGGCCATAGACACAAATGAGAATGGAACAGTAGTGTCGCAGGCTGGGTGACATGGAAGCAATCTGCTCATGCTACTAACTGCTCCTCTGGGGCTTTATGGAATGCCTTCAGGCAGGATCAACTTTGTTCCCACTTTATTGTGTATCTTGGGTCTCTGATCACATTAAAACACGAACATCTTCATGAACTGCGTGCTCTCTGATTCACTTAGATATATTTTCTTAAAAAAATAGACACTTGCTAAAGGGAACAAAGTTTTTCTCCAAGATCTAAGAGTGTTTATTGCAATTCTATTATAGTTTGCCACAGGCATCCTTCGGTATTTGGATCTGCCTTAGCCACTGCATTAATTTGCTCCAATGGGGAGACAACATATGGAATGGTAATTGCAGTGAGAATCACCACCTGATTAAGTAATGATAAGTTGGGCAGCATATCTGGCACCAATTCCTTTTCTATGACTCAAGCTCCTGACAAGGAGACTTACCAGGCTTCCTGTTGCCATGAAGTGACTTTGCCCATAGGGTCCCATAGCATCACTTTCTCTCGGCTTGGAAGTGACTTTCACATGTTGCCTGGTTCCTCAGCATCTTCTATTCAATTTCACAGCTCTTCTATGACCTACTTCCCTGCATTAAAATCCCTCTCTTATATGCACTTAAAGTGGGTAATATTTTTCCTGGATAGACTCTACCTGTAAGTCAGCTAACTTCCACTAGTCCCATGAGACTGTAATTAACGTATTTCTCTGAGTATATAAAAAGAATGTTTATGCTTGGCAATTTTTATAATCCCCAAATTACCCTTTGAGAAAAGCTATTACAGTAGGAAAGACAAGGGACAGATTACACTTTTAAAATAGTTGACTCAAAACATATTATAATCTAAGTTATTTTCCAAGGATTGAAAGACAGACATGTGAGTATTCTTTTCTATATTAGCTTTCTTGTCATTGGGGCAAACACCTGATACTTGCAACTTAAGAAGGAGAGGTTTATTTTGGCTCAGTTTAATTGGGTTCAGTCTATCCTTGGCTGCCTCCTAAGGAGAAATGGCATGGTGAAAGGGCATGAAAGAGGAGAGTTGCTCAGGCCGTGGTGGCCAGGAATCAGAGAGATAAGGGAAGACTCAGGAACTATAATACACCCCTCCAGGTCATGCCTCAGTAATGCTGCCCCCACAAGACCCCGCCTCCTAACGTACATTTCAATACTAAATTCATCAGTGGATGACTGCACTGATGAGCACCCCCATGATTCAATCACCTTCCAAACATATGAGATATTTGGGGGCATTTGAGATTGAAACTATAACATTCTGCTTCTTGCCCTTAAATGGCTCATGTCTATCTCATTATGTAAAATGTATTTAGTTCATCTGTGATCTTTAATTATGATATGTCAAGTTTACTTGAGTAAGAACCATCTATCAGATTAATAAAGTTCTGGTGTGTCTGTGAATGATTGCCATATATGTCAACAAACTGAGGGGTGAGGGGACACCCACTGCAGATGTGGATGGTGCCAACGAATAGGCTCATAACTTGTACAGACTAAAAAGGGAAGGAAGGAAGTATGGCCTATTTGGAGGAACACCAGTCTTCATCATTGCCTTTGGACATTGATTTCCAGTTCCTTTGGCCTGCTAGTGCAGACTTTCCAGTTTTTCAACATGGATCCTCCAGCCTTCTGACACAGACTCGCACCAGTGACTATAGAGAGCTTCTGGGTCTTTGACTTCCAACTGAAACTGGATCCTCTGCCTCTCCAGCGTGCAAATGGCCATTGTGGATTATTCCACATCTGATTCCACAGACAGCACTGTGATTATTCTACTTATGATCCTATAAGCCTACTTAATAAATCTGTTGTATAATTATACATATATTTTACATTGATTCTATTTCTCTAGAGAACCATAACAAGTATGCCATCTCTAAGAGTTGACAAAGTTATAACAGATCCAGCTATGCTCAAAAGACCAAAGCGAAGTCCCCTCTGAGATTCAAGATAAACTCTTTGTTGTGAGCCCCCATAGAAATAAACATAAAAATTAAATACTTCCAGTGTACATTGGCACTGGATAAACATTTTCATTCTAAAAGGGAAAAATGAGATAGAAATGAATGGCACTAAAGCAAGAATGAAACCCACCAGGGTAAACATTTAAAAAAAAATGAAACTTAAGTCCACCATCTGGAATAGGTTGTGGTAGGATGTAAGCTCCAAATGGCTTGGGCACCCATCACCACATGGCCTTTCTAGTGCAGCCCATATGGACTTTCTCTTGGGATGGTTTCACTTGTTGCTTGTGGTTTTACTCAGCAGACATTCCACCTTCCTAGCATCTCCAACTTCCTAGGGTCTTCACTGCATTTTTAGCTTTATTTTCATGGCTCCATGCACTGCCCTCTTCGACCCTCTTTAGAAAGCTGGGTAGAAGCCTCCATGACCTCATAACTCTTGCATTCTGCATTCCTGTAAAACCAATGCCACATGGATGATGCCAAAGCCTGCCACCAGATCAATTAGTAAATTGATTTCCTTGGACCATGATTGTAGTGGCCTTTGAGTGTGTGGGTGGCTGAGCACAGAAATTAATCCTGTGGAACCAATTCCCCAGACAGCCCTTCTCAAGAAAACAGTCCAGCAGCTCTTGTCTCAAATGAAGGGTTTACAGTTTACATCCCTGAGCTTGTTAAAGGTGTGGTCTGCCCGATTCTTGAGATACCCTCAAGCTATATTTCCTGTTGGCCTTATACAAAACTACTTGGCTTCATTTTTATGCTAATCTTTTCAGTAAACCACTTCCCTTTGCCCAAATTTTATTAAGTGCTTCCTTTCTGGTCAAGATTCACATCATTTGGCTTTTTTCTCCTGCTTCTCACCGGTAGCAACCATAAGTACTCATTCCACAGCCTGAACATTGAGCTGCCTTGAAATAGCAGGAATGCTATTCTGAAAGCTTTCTAGTCTTCTGAGCTCTGACCAGTATCACACATCAAGCACAGCTCACAACCTCTAAGTGTTCCTTAGCCTGAATCTGTAAACTTTTCCAAATTCCTATATCAAATCAGTTCCAAAGGCTTCTGAACCACATGGATATTCATCCATTACAGTCAAGGCAATGAGACCACTCCTGGGGCTGATAAGCCAGGAGCCTTCAAGGTCTCACTCTTAGAAGCCCTCCTCCCACAAGGTCCCACTTCCTAATACACATTCCAATACTAAACTCATCAATGGATGAATCTACTGACAAGCATAGTACTTCCCATGATTAAATCACCTTCCAAAAACATGAGGTTTTGGTGAAAATTTTATATCTAAACCATAAAAATAGCTTATTTCCCATCTAGTTTCTTGATTTGGACATTGTACAATATAGATGATATTTGGAGAATGAAATTTTTTGGTTTTTGTTTTCTATGAAAAAGTGAAAATAAGGTACATACCTTAAAGGCTGGCTTATCACTTTAATTCCCAAAGAATCCCCATTTAATTTGAGCCAGAGATCTCTGGTCATTTGACCATTTCCTGAGCCCTGACTGCTGCACTGGGTCTTTGATTACATCCATGGGATCTACAGTCACCTGCACTGTGACTCCTCTTAATTCTGCAAATATAGGATCCCATTTCATTGCACTTTCCCAACTATAAAACCAAACAATATCTCTAGTTCTTGCAGTCTTTGTGAGCCACAAAAAGGCCATAGTGTAAGAGAAGGAAAGCACCCAACATTGCCTTGTATAGGACAGCATTCAGCAATACTCATTAGGCAGTGTAACTTAATTCCAGGCTGACTGGCTAAGCTGGTTCGTTCATTGTGCACACCACCTGGCTAGTGCCAGTGGTAGCCTATCTCCCAGAGATCCCTCAAAGATCATTCCCACCTACCGATAGTTAAACCCTTATTTAGTCATCTCCCACATTGTAGTGGGGTTGGACTGTGTGACCAATAGAGAATGCAGCAGAAATTATATGTCAATTATGAAATTAGTATATAAAAGATAACATGGTTTCCATTTTGGTTTCTGTCACTCAATGGTTACTTATTCTTGGGTACGGCTGCTGCTATGCTACCTGAATAGCCCAGTACATGGCTTACATGGCACAGAATTACAGCCTCCAACCAATAGTTGCATGAATAAATTTGGAAGCAGTTTCTCCAGCCCCTTCATATAACTGTAACCTTAGGAAATACCTTAACTGAAACTCTATAACAGACTTTGAATCAAAATCATGCAACTAAGCTGTTCCTAGATTCTGTCCTTCAGGAACTGTGGGAGGTGATAAACATTACTTCTTTTACACTGAGTTTTAATGTGTTATGCAGCAGTAGATAACTAATAAACACCTGGCCTAGTATGACTAATATAGAAAGAGTAAACATGCCCATAAAGCACTTCCCTAGCAACATAACAGTGTGTAGGTATAGCAGGAGTTACAGCACCTACAAAGAGAGCAGCAGAGGTCAATAGAAAATTGATGGTACAGGAGCAACCATGGTCTCCTTTGGCCTCTGGATCCACTGAGGTGTGAAATAGCACCACTCCTGTTTCCAGCATCTTGAGCCAATATATTCCCCCCACCCTTTTTTTCCCTTAAGTTCAGAGCCTTCAAAGTATGTTTAGATCTGCAAAAACATTTTGGTCCACTCTCCAACTACAGCAAGTGTGAATATACACTGATATGCAACATAGTTAAGCCAATGACGGTAATTTGTTCCTCCTCTCACCCCGCCCCCATGACCGTGATTAAGCTGCTTTGAATCTGATTTCTATCACTTTCAGTGAAGAGTTCTGACTCATAAATACCCTCTGTAGAATCATTTTCATTCCCAATTCTAGTCATTTCCTTTCTTTCTTTCTTTTTTTTTTTTACAGCAACTTTCTCTCTGAGGTCATGTTGGATGATACTGGATCACATGTTAGGCCACAGTTTTCTGACTCCCTAGAAAATACATTCTATTTGTGCTTCTAAGAAAGTTCCTATGGCATGTTCTCCCAGGGAAGGTTTAGCATGCTGAGAATATAGCAGTTTGACTAAATGATCTGCATTTATTCCAGGGTAAATTTTCTCTAGTGTGTGGCATTTTGCTTCCTAACTTAGCTAATCAAACACTCTTTGGGTACTAAGCCAACCGTTCATGCTGAAGCAGCCAGAGCAGTCATTGTGGAAGAGACACAATAAACAAATCTCACATAGGAATCAAGCAAAAATTCTGAGTTCTAAGATATAATTCCACCACATTTGCTGTTCTTTGTACAAAGGAGTTTTTAGAGATCTCATAGTTAACCCACAACTTTCCCATCTCCCAGTTCTGACCTGCAGCACTAATTTAACACAAATTAGGATCTTTCTCAATTAGTCCTTTTCCCCACGTAATAAGCACTATTGTCGTTTCATATAAACATCCAAGTACCATTACCAAACTGACATACATATAATACATTTTCAAATTTATAATTATTAGACAAAATAAAAATGGTACTTCTAATTGCCTCTCCCACATAATTTCAAAATTTACCATTTCTCAGAATAATATAGCACCCAAAAATCTAAATTCACTTTAACAGCACCATATTTTACCAACTCAGTTTTTTTCTTTAAATTAGCCTGGTGGCCATTCACAAAACTTGTTCCTGGGGAGGGAAAAAAAAAAAACATTTAAGTGATTCTTTAGTAATAGCATTTGTCCTTTGGTTTCGGATTTTGTATATCCAGAAAAGCAAGAATATAGTTCAGAGAGCAGACAAATTGGCAAAAACATCAAAACATACTATTCTCCTTGAAGAATGTTTTTGCTTTAACATATTGGTTAAAATCAGGCAGCAATAGAACCAGTCCAGGTTAAAGCCTAGGTTCTTTCCTATAAAGTATGTACCTTTGGCCAAGTTACCCAACTCTTCTCTCCTTCAGTGTTACTTCTGTACCACAGGGATAACAGTAATATCTACCACAGGATGCTTGTTACCATGATGAGAGTTGCCTTAATACTTTTTAGGAAGCATCTAAAATGCTACCTGGCATGTGGCAAATATTAAATGAATAACTATGCAGATCTCACTGAAATCAAATTGTTCGTCTCCTCTTTCACTGTAGGAGGTGCTCCGCGGCCTTTACTATCATTGCAAAAAAAAGAGCTTCACCGTTGCATCCTGTGTAGTTACTCCTACATGCTGTGTGAATGAAATGAGATTTTAAGGTGATCGCAGAGTTTAAGTGGCACAGATGACTAGCAAAATAAAATATAAATTATCTCTGGAAGAAGATGCTATCCCAAGTTGAAAATTATTTCTACAGCATTTTTAAAATTACAAGTGACACACCACAAAAAAAAAAAATCAGGTACTTGGAGACAAAAAAACAAACAGAAAAAAGTAACTGAAAAATAGAAGTACAAATGGCCCAAGGGTACATGAAAAAGTATTCAGCTTCTTTGGCCATTAGGGGGAATGAAAATCAAAACAATCCTGATGTCCCATTTTACTCAGGAAAGAAAGGTTATCATCAGGAACTCTAAAAACAACAAATGAGGGTGAGGTTTTAGAAGAAAAGGAACCCTCTACGTTATTGATAGGAATGTAACAACACAACAACTATGGAAATCAGTATGGAGATCCCCCTGAAAAACTAAAACTAGAAATTCTATTTGACCCAACTCTGTATCATCTGGGTGTCTTTCTAAAAGAGCTAAAAACATCATGTTATAACTATGCATGCACAACCTGTCTACAACAGCACGACTCATAAGAGCTAAATCTTGAAAGCAGCATATAGCCCATCAACAGATGAATGAATAAAGAAAATGAAGTATATATATGCAATGGAGTACTATTCAGCCATAAAGAGTAAATTTGAGTTATTTGTAAAAAAACAGAGGTATCTTAAGATCATAATCTTAAGTGAAATAACTCAGACACAGAAGGTTAATTATGGCATGGGTTCTCTTATATGAGGAAACCAATATACAAATAATTTAAAGAGCAAAACAAACAGGTAGATAATAGAAAACAGAAAGATCAACTTTGTGGTGATGGGAAGGGGATCTGAGGATAGGGAAAGATGAAGGGGTAGGAGGAAAGGGAGAAGCAAAAAGGATCATGTGTATCAAAAGTATTTATTATGTGTCACAAACATTTACTAATAAAAATGGAAAAAAGACCAAAAAATGAAAAATATGCATCCCCCAAACTCACAAACACTTCAGATGGAAGAGTCTTTAAGACGTAGACTTGAACCATACTCATTTTATTCAGAGACAATATAGAGAATGTTCACAGAGAAAATAATAATAATAATAATAATGCAAACAAACTGCAAGAAGTAAGAAGTAACTGAAGCTAGCAACAATTGTATAGTTTGAATTAACAATTGTCCAGTCAGTTAACAAGAATTGGCAGCCTAGATATTGATTGGACTGGGAAAAAAACTATCTAGAAAGAAGCAAAGAGGACCAAAATGATAGAAACGGTAGAAAAAAAGTAAGAAATAGAATACAGCAGAAAAGTATAGTGTAAGTGTAAGTAGAATTCCAAGAAAAGGAAAACTAGAACTACGAGAATTATAAAAATTATTTGAAAAACAATAGATGAAAATTTTCTAAAACTGAAAGGGATGAACTCATAGATTCAAGAAGTTCAGCAAGTCTCATACAGGATAAAAAGAAACCCGAGTACTTCATAACAAAACGTTTAACTGAAAGAAAAAAATCTAAATCAATCAGAAAAAACAAAAACGATGGGTTACCTTCAAAAGTGCAAATATTAGGCAGATAGCTGACTTTTAAACAGAAGTTACAGAAGTCAAAAGGCAAGAGAAAAATATCATCACAGTTCTGGAAGAAAATAACTCCTGAACCAAAACTATAACTTCCAAATTAAAACACACAACGTGGAAATAGAGCACTGCCACATTTCAAGAATCGAATGGAATAAACAATTTATGGCAAAGAGTTTGTAAACAGAAGATCTACATTAAAAGATATACAGACAGCATATTTTTTAGGCAGAAGGAAAAAAGTGTAAGATAGTAATACAAATTCAGGAAACGATGAGCAATGAAAAGGTGAATATGAGACAAATTTGAAAAAGCAGAGTAATAATAATAGTACTATGGTTTTAAACACAGTTCTTTCAAATATAAATTGAATATACCATTGGTATTTATATTTTAAACATTAATTAAAGACATAATTATATGACTTAACAATAGTGGCCTTAAAAATTTAGAGGGAACTAAAAGAATTTGGTACCTAAAAAGAATCTAATTGCTCATAAAGAATATTGAAAAATACCAGTTAATATGATTTTAAGAACAATGTGTCTAATAATACCATGGTTAAGCAGTCAAAGAAATGCAAAAGAATATTGCTATGCTTAGAATGTGAAATTCCCACCCACAACCAGAGCTCATGTGTTGAAGGATTGGTCCTCAGTGCAGCAGTGTTCAGAGGTGGGGCTTCTGGGAGGTGTCCAGGGCATGAGGGCTCTGATCTCACAAATGGAATTTATTTATTCATGGATTCATACCTTAATGGGCTATAGTTAAGCAATGAACAATTTAGCAGGGTGGGCCTAGCTGGAGGAAGGTCATTGGGGGAAATACCCTTACAGCATTTATTTTGTCCTTTCCCCTCTCTGCTTCCTGGCAGTTCTGAGGTGAACAGCTTTGTTGCACCATCTGCTACCCACTCTGATGCCTGGACTTGCCACAGGCCTAAAACCAGGCAGTCAGCCGACCATGAACTGAAACCTCTGAAACCATAAGCCAAAATAAATCTTCCCTCCTATTAAGTTTTTTTTTTCAGGTATTTTGTCACAGTAATGGAAAATTGGCTAACACAAATGTGCACCTTCTTAGTAACAAGAGGAAAGCAATATTAAATTTGCAACCAGATTTAGGAAGAAAGGCATGAAGTCAGATACAAAAATTCAAACTTCCAGATGTGAATTACATAAAATTCTAAAGACAAGCAAAGCTCAGCTACAGTGTTTAAGGACACATATTTATAGAGTAACACTAAAGCAAGGGTAGCATTACCACAGAAGGTAAAAAATGGTTTCCTTTGAGGGAGACAGAGATGGTAGTGACTTGGATGGGAACTAAAGCAGGCTTATGAAATCCTAGGAATGTTCATTTGCTTGTTTAAGCAGGTGATTACTTAATGGACTCCTGTTTTGTGTTGATTGGTTTAGTTACGTTTATCTTGTGTTCTCTTATTTGGTCTATTTCTACCAGAAACTAGTAAAAATATAAGGACTATTTAAATGTACTTATTATCAGAAATACATAGTGTAATAAAAGGTAAAGAATAGCAGAAGTTGTGTGCTCTTTTTCATATTTTTTTGCACACTCATATACATGTTTACATTGATTTAAATAATTTTTCAAGGTATATAAATGTAATCTAGTCCACTATCTCTTAGAGCAAAGACTAGATCTCTCATTTTTATGGCAAAGAGGAGCTAATTTTCATCTATATGCTTTTATTATGAAAATAGCTTTTAAATTATATTTTCATAATAAAAATAACTTACACTAATCTATAAATTAACTATGAAAACAAAGTAGAGTTACCAATTGATGAAATCACTGTTTGCAAACAAACAATTGCATTTTGAATTCTTAAGTCTGACATTTTTTACCAAGAACTGTAAATCATTGCTAAATTTGTTCAAAAGATGAATCATTATAACCAAAGAAGAAAAGATACTCATGAATTATCTCTTCATTTGCCTCATAAAACTGGAGTAGAGATAATAAATATAGTTAATTTTCATTTTAGCTTGTTTCTGGAAAATTGGTAGAAGGCTTCTCATCTACATCACAATTGAATGCTACTAAAAATAGGAAACAAATTTAGGGTGAAACAATGGCTGAAGAACCTGTCACAAATCATGAAATTGTACATTAGGCTTTTAGTCATATGAACAGTGGGCTAGATCAGAATCCAGTAATATGGACCATCTTTAGTGTCAGAGCAATTAGAACTAAATATAGTATGTATTTTCAGACTTTAGCAATGAATGAAATGAAAGTCCCCATTGCTGACAAGGTATGAAGAACTGAGCTCACCAAGGATTTCTGGGTTAAGACAGTAGGTTAAACACATGCATCAAGTTTTGTTTCTTATCTCCTTAATTTTATAAAAATTTAGAAAATTTAGGAAAGCAATCTAGAAAGAAAGAATGAAAGGAAAAGAAAGAAAGAAGAAAGGAAAGAGAAAGAAAAGAAAAGAAAAGAAAAGAAAAGAAAAGAAAAGAAAAGAAAAGAAAAGAAAGAGAGAGAGAGAGAGAGAGAGAGAAGGAAGGCAGGCAGGCAGGCAGGCAAGCAAAGTTTTGGAAATTAGCCAAAGAGGGAAAGAGGGACAAGTAGTAACTGGCTTTGTAAACCCAAGGAGACTAGCCTCTAGCTAGTGCTGGAAAAATGTTAGTAAACCAATTTAAAAAAGAATTCTCTAAAATATAAGAACTGCCTTTGGGACTCAGATGAGACAGCTTCCTGCAAAAGCTACTTCTCATAACCATCCAATACATGTGGATGGACCCCTTCAGTCCATTAATTAAATGAGACGTTTCTGATTGTTTGATGCCATGTACACAACAGAGATAAAGTAAAATTATATTATATCATGAATCTTTCTGAGCAGAGTATCATGAATCTTTCTGGTCTGGAATTGACTTGAGTGCACTGAGAGAGAATGGGTATGATCAGCCAGGTATCCATTAGGAGGTGGTACTAAATAGTTCATCCCTCTAGGGTACTGCTGTGCAGAGAGAGTAGTGCATTGGCTTTCGCATCAACTTGCCCAAATATGGAATGGGAGGGAAAAGAGGAGGTGGGGCTTAAAAGCTTTCAGAAGTTACAGGGGTTTTTTTTGTTTTGTTTTGATTTTTAATGAGATCAGACTCTATTACACTATTTAAGAAGTTAAACTTTCCAGATATCCTCCTTCACTGCACTTTGGTAAACAATTGTGCCTCTTTATTCTGAAAGAAATCTGAAGGCTTGTTCGCTGGAAAAACCGAAAAAGCATATTAACTGGTATTTTTCAATATTCTTTATGAGCAATTAGATTCTTTTTAGGTACCAAATTCTTTTAGTTCCCTCTAAATTTTTAAGGCCACTATTGTTAAGTCATATAATTATGTCTTTAATTAATGTTTAAAATATAAATGCCAATGGTGTATTCAATTTACATTTGAAAGAACTATGTCTAAAACCATAGTACTATTATTATTATTACTCTACTTATTCAAAGGCACAAAGCAGAGTTGGGGTAGAGTAGAATTAAGTTAACAAACTGTCTTGGTTACTTTTTCTTCCTTGCTGAGACAAACACCTGACACCAAAGTGAAGCAAGGAAAGGTTTATTTAGCTTACAGTTTCTGGAGATTTCAGTCCATAATCAGCTGGCTCCAAGGCAGAGTGGCATGGCACTGGGGCAACACTTCAAGGCAGCAGCCAGAGCAAAAGAGGGCAGCCGTTCATGGCTGCCGCAAGCGGCAAGAGAAAACCTCTCCAAAGAGAGAACACGCCCCCTTTCCAACCTTACATTGCATGTCAGCTCCACCCCTGGGCGGGTGCAGAACTCACAGCACCAATCCCAGTGCTACACAACAAATCAATCATAAACGTTAGATTCAGCCTCTTCCATGACTACATGAGGCTTGGGCGGGCCATCTATATACAAACTGTAACATAAATAAATACCTAATGAATGCAGAGTCCTACGCCACCCTCTACTTACATCATCTACAGTAAACTTAGGTGACAAGTATGGTCCATGGGTCAAGTTCTCAGAGCCTCTTATGAGCTTTGTAGATTTCCCCATTCTTAATATTAAATAGATACTCTGTGATTACTAGATACCCTGAGGGAAACTCCATCACAGAAGATATAAATTAAAATAAAACCAACACAAAATGACATCTTGAAGTAAATAAATAATGTAGGGGAAGGGAATCAACAAATAAAATCCAATGGAATAAAACTTATTAATATTCTCAAAAGATAAGAAAACATTGTATTCATAGAAGAGAAACACAGTACTATAAGAATTTAACAGAAGAGACATTTTGCAACTGGAAATGTAAGAGTAGAGGCAAAATTATTATAATGTAAAGTAGAGGAATCTCCTAGGCAGTAGAGTTAAAAAGACACAGAGGCAGGAGAAAAAGAGACTAGAAAAAGCACATTTCAACTCGAGGAAATCTTTTTTTCTAAAAAAAAAAAAATAAGAAGAAGAGGAAACAGCAGAAAGGAAAGCAAAAATTACAATAAAATAAAGTTTTCTAGAACTATGGGAAATAAATTGCTATTGCTGAAAAAAAAATTGCTGAATAGAAACAGTGAGTGAAATACTCATACAAAGATACTCCATTTCAAAATTTCAGAAATCAAGGGTAAAAGATTCTACTAAATTTCAGGGAAAAAAAAAGATCAGAAAGAATCAGGAATCACAAAAGCTTTAGACTTCACAACAGCGTAACTTTCAAGCAAAAGGAGAAATGCAATAACATCTCAAATTCTAAAGGAAAATCACTGTAATGTGGAATTATAGTCAACATCTCAAACCTTATGAGGGCAAAATAACATTTTCAGACATATAGTCAAAAAAGAATAAAATAAAAAATAACCCATCCTCCCTTTTTCAAGAAGCCATGGGAAATGTGCTTAACCAAGATTGTAGTATAAACCAAGAAAAGAGAAACATGATACAAGGAACAACTCCCACATAGGACAGGGGTGAATGGACTCCCAGGAGGGCAGTGAACAGGTATCCCCAAGTGCTAGCTGGAAACTAGACAAGACTGGAAGAGTGTAAGTGAAGACAGATATTCTGCAGACTATGATGACCATTTTTTAAATGCCTGGATGAATGTCCGGGAGAGCTTGGTCCAGATGAGAAGCTGGTTATCTGACAACTGGCTGATAAATTTCTTGCCCTTTCTTTTCAGGTTCTGCTGCCTAAATCAGCTATGAACATTTATTTTAAACAACCAAAGTGTTCTCCTTCTAAGAACTGGAACAAAGCCATAATGGATTTAGAAGCAAGAAGCCCAAAGTAGTTCACTCTAGTTAGTCTCACCGATCATGTGCTTAGTACCTGTTTGAATTACAGCCTTATAAAACATAGACAGTGGTGAGCCTCAGATTTCTGAAAACTCACTCATGGCCTCTCCCTCTGAATATTCCAGAAGGTCTTGTAAATTCTCAGAATACAGAAGTCTAATACCTTCGGTTCATCTTGTACTGGAAACTTTAACCTAACAGTGCTGATGATAATCTCTGGTTGGTTGTAATAACACAATTAAATTTGCATTTGCTATCCGTGTTTTATAGTCTAAATATTATTTCAGGAATATTATATACAAATAGCTATACACACTTTCATTAAACTTTAAAACTATACAGAAACTCAAGGGAATGCTACACTACAGTTTAGAAGACTCTATTAATTTCAAGAAGAAAAATCAGATCAGAATGGCTCAGGAATTTTCATGACTTTAGTCCTGTGGAGAGGAAAGGCATGGGGAGAGATGTTAAGAGGGGCAAACACAGAGGATTACATTTCATAAACTTGGCAGAGGATTCAAAGATTATTTTAACCATTTTTTGGATTGCATATTTATATTTTACACATAACTTTACAGAAAGAAAATAAAGGAAAAAGAAGTAAGCATATTCATACGGTAATGGTTGGATTTTGAATTGGGATATTCTTGAACAAGTATTAAAAAGTTTCAAAATCTTTAAGATGGACCATGATTTTGGACACGATAATTCTACTTTTAGAAAATATTACAGGCAAAGTTCAGCAATGTACAAAGTACACAAAAGACATTGCTAATACACAAATTAAAGCAGGGCCTGGTGGCTCACGCCTGTAATCCCAGCACTTGGGAGACTGAGACAGGAGCATTGTTGTGTTTGAGACCAGCTTGGGCTACAAAGTAAGCTCAAGGCCAGTCTGAATGGCATAGTGAGACCCTGTCTCAAAAATACAAGGGCTGGGGATTTAGCTCAGTGGCCTAAAGGCCTGCCTGGCAAGCACGAGGTTGTGAGTTCGATTCCCGGTGCCACAAGCAAAAAATAAATAAATAAAACACAAATTAAGAGTTAAAAATTAAAGACCCCCAAATACCCAATCATGAAGAATTGATGTTCATGCAATTGACCATTATATACTCATTAAATATTATTTTCTTCTTGACACAGATAAAGTTCATATTACACTATATTTTACTTTAAAATACGTGAGCATAGACCATCTGGTGAGCATGTGCACTGGCTTTAAACTGCTCCCCCAGAATGGTTGGTCAGTGTTGGAAGAACCCTACTGAGAAATTACTCCAAAAGTCTGTGCTTTAGGAACAGTTACTACAAGTGCTTTAATGATAATGAACAATAGTGATTTTGAAGGATTTGTTAACTAGCATAAGAGATGCTCAAAATATTTTTATTGGTGAGATATAGAGAGGCACATCTACTCTTGCAATAACAGAAGTATTATAGAAGTCCATACCCACAAGAAGTTAACACTAGCACATTTCAGTGTTTGTTTCTAGCGAATGCAAGGAATGAATGTAAGGAATTTCAAGTATTAATAAGACAAGAGTCCTGGTATATTACCAAGCTTGCAGGAACAGATCTTGTGACACTTGCCAAAGGTATGTATTATTTGGGGTTCTTCTAAGAAGCAGATGGATAAGATTTGTTGATAAGAAAACACATTAGAGAAAGAGTTGAAGAAGGCAAGGAGATTCTTCAAAAAGTGATGAAGATCTGACCTTCTAAAGGGGGCAGGCAAGGAAGGAAGACCAAACAGGAACAACCTCAGATAACTTGGGTTCCAAGAAAGTTTCAGCCAGATCAATGAGGAAGCCTTATCCCAAAGTCACCCTAATGAGGAATCCCATCTTTTAGCAAAGGGCATGCTCAGTGATTGGTTGAAAGTAACGAGGGAAACCATGTCCTCAGGGAAAATGAGATGGTAGATCCAGACACTCAAAAACTGGCACTGCCAATCAATTATGTTCTCCAAACACTAGGCCTAAGTACTTTCATAAATGCCATAGTACATATGTCAGAATTCAGGCTGAGACAAACCACTTAGTAAAGAGATTGTTAAATGTCTGCAGTGACCATCTAATCATCAGAAACAAAAGTATAAAGAAATCTGATGACCATAAAATGGCCAAATTAGCTTTAATCTATTTTTAATAATTTAGGTAACACCTCCCCTCAACCAGTCCCATGTTCAGGCAACTGCTGGAGTGGGGACAGCAGCCAGAGCCAAGCCTTTCCCCCATAAGTCAGCACCGTCTTGGACTGTCTGGGAGACAAGCCCCGCCCTCTCAACCAGTGCCATTCTCTGGTGGCTGCCAGAGTGGGGACAGCCAGACCCAAGCCTTTCCCCTTGAGTCAGCACCACTGCAGACTGTGGGGGAGTGGGGGAGAGAACAAGGCCTCACCAGGAAGCTAGGCCCTCCTGAGAACCAGTGCCATGCCCAGGCCACCCCCAGCACAGGGGGACAGCAAGATCCCAGCCCCTGGCGGCTCACGGGCTGACAAAAGAGAAGTGCCAATCCCCTAAACCCCACTCCTTAAGTGACCAGCTGATCTGGAGAAACAGGCTGCGATGATAGCTATGGAAGTGAAATGCAATTGGATGCCTGTGGTGCTTTAGTGTTTCACTGACCTTGCAGATCTAGGGCCAGTGGTTTGATCGCCTGTTCAGAAGATAGCAGTATATAGTGTGGCATTTAGGAGGGATCTCCCACTGAGGGCGGTAGCCACTGTTGATTCCCTATAGTGTCGTTTTTAAGTCCTATATCATTCATTGTTTTGTTGGGTTGGGTTTTATTCTCTTTTGTTTTGCTTGATTATGCTATATCCAATGGCATGAGCAGCTATTTCAAAGATAGCAAGATATATTATGCTGGCCATTTTGGATTTACTATTGTCTTGTTTTGAAGTCCTTTATCACATCCATTTTTTTTTTATTGTTTCTATTCTGTCCTGTTTGATTTTTTACTATGTTTGAAGGTATCTGCAGCTATTCTGAAGATAACAAAAGGCATTATGGTAACTATTGTTGATTTTGTAATGTTTTGAAGTCCTGTATCACTTACACTGATTTGATTGATTTTATTGTTTTATTTTCCTTAGTGTTATCCTCTTTAAAATAAAAAAATACATAGGTAAGCAGGCTAGAGTTCCAATGTGAACATAGCGTGACCCCTTTTTCATGGTTATGGTGGTGAAGAGGAGGAAGTAGGCTTCCCAACAGGCAGGATGCCTGCCCGCATTTAGAGACTGTGAGAGCATCCTTCCCTAGTCACATTTCCTTGATATCCGACATAAGCCTATGAGCACTGCTCAAGCCTTCGTCGTGCTTTTGTGACATCTGGTTTGAGTTGAATGCGCATGTGCTCTAACTGTTTTTAGAATAACCAAGGGAAACTTCATTATACCATTAGCATCGAGGAAAACCTTAATTTCCCTTGAGGGCTCTGGTAGCCATGCTGGTTCCAAATATACTATTATAAATTAAAAAACACTCCCTCCCAGCGTGAGGTTGGATACTCTAAATTAATTAGAGAGTTCTTGTAAGTGCCACCACAAATTCCAAGACTCAGAAAAGGTCCCAATAAATACTTAAAAACTGAAAGCAGACAGGACCACTGTGAGTCAAACCCATTTTGAGTTTTCCCATCAGCCCCTTCCTGCTCTGCAGAGTTTACTGACCCTTTAATAAATCTCTGCTTTTCTTACTAGTTCTGTGTGTTCTGCTTGATTTTTTGTCCAAACTAAAAAGACCTGGGTATCAGGTGAAAACAAGACCACCTGCCTAATAACAATGGGAGTGAAAAGTATTTTACTAGCTACCGCAACTATTCCTCAGGAACTTTGCTCCTTTCCCATCCAGGCACATGGGCTCTAAATTCCCCATCCAACCTTCTTATTTTCCTAAGGTACTGTTAAGGTTTAGATCTAAAATGCCCCTCCCCATCTCATGTGCCCATAGGTGGTGCTTTCAGAAGGTGATTTGATCATGGAGGCATTATACTTATCAGTGGATTAATTCATTAATGGGTTGACAGTTGAATGTGATATTACAAGGCAATGGAGCCTGATTGGAGGAAGTAGACCATTGGGAGGGTGTCTTTGGATAGTGTAACCCTTGTCTCTCTCATTCTGTGCCCTGGTTGCCATGGGTTGGGCAGTTTTCTTCCAGCAGGCCCTTCTGCCTTGCCACCTTTGCCTTGGAGCCATGTGACCATGGTCATAACCCTCTGAAACCATGAGCCAAATAAACTTCCCCTTTAATTGTAGGTGTTGGGTGTTTTGTCCCAGTAATAGGAAAGCTTATACAAGCACTGTGAATAAAGAATACATGGCAGTTTGAGCTTTGAGAAGGCAAGAGAAAAGGAACAGAGAAAGAGCATAGCAGAGTCGTCAAAGGACTTAAAGACACCCTGTGAATGATATTGTGAGTGTTTGGAGAGAACGAGAACAGTTGTTTGGAAAAAGAAGGTAAGGAACTATCTACAGAATGAAAAAGTGAGAAGTAATAGACAATACTGACAAAGACAAAAATGAATCTCTAAGAAACTCCAGAAGTCATGTGGCATGCACTAAACTAAACTTACCTGACTCAAAAGTACAAATAAGTGCAAGCTTGTTTGAGGCAGACTGTAAGAAGAAGGATGAACACAACTCACATCACATTTTAAGATATACAGAGTCACAAAACATGTAGATAGAAAATACTTGATAGCATAAATGTTTCTTTTAACCCTAGGGTTATGCATGGATTTTTTTTTTCTTCTCTGTGTTTTCTATTTTCTGCAGTCAACAAATTGGAAAAATATAGAGAAAAATGTTCAAGAAAACCAATTTGGGTAATGGCATATTTCCAGCAATTTAATTGAACATTAACTAAGTAAAGTCTGTTTTCAGCACAGTTTTCCACATAATTGTTCAATTGTAAACGAACTCTTTAGGTCAAGACAATTTATCCTGCTACTTGTGAATGCATTCTGCAGCTCATTCCTCTGAGTGGACATATTCAGGAGACAGTGTTCGCCAAAACAGAATTTTTAGTTAGAATCTTTTCCATAGCCATTGATGATGTCTGGATATATTCTCCCTGGGAAGTCTTTTCACCAAAATCATTACTACTTTATCTTATAGTGAGATCAGAATTACAATATTGTTCCAGTAATGACTAAATTCAAAACTGGCTACAGAGAAAGTTAATGATTTCTTTAAGAAGAATTCTCCCTGTAGCCTAGCTACTTTACCTTCTTATACCTATCAAGATTCCATTAGTAAATATATGTACTTTTATGCAAAGTAATAGAGTACCTACCCTATGACTGGTACGTTAAGATATTCTTCTCTCACTGAGACTCACCCTCCTACTTGCTAGCTTAATTTATAAGGCATATAGACTTATTGACCAGCTCCCACTGGCACTTCAGATACTCTAGCAGAGAATGGTGAAGAACAGATCTATTTATTAAATAAATACCTGGCTAATGTATTACAAATCCTAATTAAACTTCATTCTATACTAATATTAAACTTGACCACAGGAAGGGTATGTGCTGCCACTAGCCACAGTATCTTCCTATTTAAAAAGGACTCACTTTCTTCAGAACAGATCCCATCCCACACAAGGATACAGGATTGGTGACAGAAGCAGGACTGGATTTTCACTCACCCCATCAGCTGGATACCCTAGGGTATTATTAAGTCTGAATAACTTCCCAGAATATCAGTAGTTTGTGTGCTTAGAAGACCTTACTTCAGTCACAGGAGGAAATTCTGTCACCAAAACATACTTCAATTCTAAACCTATACTTAGTAGATCGATGTTTCCAGCTTCTTGGAAACATTGACCAGTTAAGTTCCAAAATGATCCAAAAGCCTTGGGGGAACTGGATTGTCAAATTTTATTTGAAAAATAAAACAGGACTTAAAGTATGCAATTTTCTAAGCTTAATAATTTTATTTTTTTCAAAGCCCAGTGCATATTCTCAATAAAAAGCTGCATCAGTGCACAGGGCACGTGTCCAAGTCGTCACTGCCAGCTCCTCTATCTTGCACACATCCACCAGCCACCTGGGCCCTCTGTCATGTCTCTAGCACTTCTGTTGCCCTCCCTACCTGCTTGATGCCTATGGGTCTCTCCAGTCTCTGGACAGTCATGGAAGGGCTCTCAACAAACATAGAAACTGTTACTATTTCCATAAATTATCCAAAAGAAAAGTATAAATGGTTATATATCACTTGGTTTAGTATTTATCACATCTGTTAGAAGGAACTTCCTGAGAAGAACACAACTGCATAGTTTTGTCTCTGGAAGCTGACACAGGACAGGTCCACATAGTTAAGTATTTGTTGAATGTGTTAAACCAACATCCCTTATATAATGTTTGCAATGAGAAATCTAAGTTTTGAACCAGAGAAATGTGTTCCCTTCCTTTGAATATTAAATATAATGTAAGTTGCTTTTCTCCTGGCACTGTTTCCAACAAACTTAGATACAGGTTTTGCATTCCATCATAGCAAATGTGTTGAATTTTCTGGTTGGAGTGTTTACTGTTTCCTCTTTCATGTTTTTTAAAATCATTTTTTATTCTTTATTATAAGCTGTTCAAAGCTGTTTCAAATTCCTTTTTTTTAGAGAGATAAAGGGTGCAAATAAATAAATAAAAGCCTAATAATGCAGTAGCTCACATGTTCCTGAAATAAAATGCTGACATTTTAAATGCTCCATATTGTAAAGGTTAGATGGTTAAATACATTCCTTTTCTGCTACTTCAGATTACTCAAATAAACACCAACCACATGCAAACCACACAAATAGATCAGACTTGTAAATGGAGGTAATTTTAAGGGACAGGTAGATATTTGAAATCAAGAGAAATAAAAATGCAAAGTATAGCATTCTAGTTTTAAAACAAACAACTCTAAGAAAATCACCACATATATATACCTACTTATGCTTATTATATGCCCTTTTAAAATACTGAGAAAACCCAACTGCCACCTGAAGTACTTTCCAAAGAGTTTGGAAATGTGTGAAGACATTTTTTCTCCATGATGCTTATTTACATCTGCTCTTAACATTCTCAGTGGACCAGACTCGCACTCCCTACTTTGGTAAATAATACTTAGAACTGAGCCAAGTGTCAATTAAAGTTCAAATTCTGCCCTATTTTCTAATAAAGAGGATTTAACACAAAATATGCAGAACTAATGATCGCTAATTGGCTTGATTGCTCATATAAAACGTGTATCACCTTAGTGTCTGGTGGAGCTTTATCACCTCAAGAAACATCCAGAAGGCCAAGTTCCTCCATGAGATAAATCATCTTAATTTATCTAATGACGCACATACTTAAGCATATTAGAGTCCTCCAAGTGCAAAACCTTTCGGAGTCCTAACCATCTGTATCCTCTTGCATGTTTGCTAAATGAGCCACAAGGGAAGTTAGAGGACCTGCTGAGGGCCACACAGAGAGTAAGTAGCAGTAAGGACTGAGCCCCTCCTCTGTGCCTGCACCCTGTGCCAGGGCGCTCACCAGCAGGGAGGATCTGCCAAAGAAGAGTCAAGTGGCAAAGTTAGCAGCTCTGAGCAAAAAAGTGCCACAGTCCCTGGGCATGTGCATAAGCTACAGAGACTGTTACATGATGATACGTGATGGGAGGGGCTGTCTTTCTGTCATATTGTTTTCTTCAGTTGCCAATTCCCTTGTCTCCAAAGCCATAGAGCACTCTTGATCAATATGCACAACACTCATGAAATACCCAGGGCTCAGTTCTGCACTGGAGACTCTTTTGAGGGCAGGGAATGCATCTCAGCACACACTCGACGAGCTACCTTGAATTTAATCTAATTCTGCAAGGTGAGAGCCTCTGGTCAAAAGCTTACTATGAGCACAAATGCGCCATTTTCAATTCATCAGAGAAAAGAAAGGCACTTGGCCTTCCAAAGAGCTGAAGGGAAGCTTCAGCACACAAGCTGGCATCTTGCTTGGTAGGCACAGCAGCTTTTGTATTCAGATTAGTAGGAGGGAAAATACCAACTGAAAGCAGCAGGCTCCTTTGATAATGGGGACACCTGAGTCTTGTTGGCCATAGCAGCAGGTGTTTTAGCAGAAGGCAGGTGATAGCAGGAACTATAGAGTCAGGCCTGGTTTTGACTTTCAGCTCCAGATTTTCTAGATGACTAACAGTACTATAATCTGTAGATTGCTTCCTCACCAGTAAAATGAAGTTTCAGGGTGTTAGTAGACACAAGCAATTGCTTTAATCCTAACTACAGCCTGATAAAGCAAGTACCTGAATCTACCACAAGTACACAAGCATATGTTCACATTCTATCATCCTCTCCTCACCTTCTGCTGCCCTCCCAACTTGTCTTCTGACAGGAGAAATTTGCAGGATACCCAGAGAAAGGGGCAAGAGGTATTGCCAGTGACTTAATTCTAGTATGTCAACTTCATTGGATTAAGAAACCTCTAACAGTTTAGAGAGCACACTCCCGGGTATGTCTAAGTGGGCTGTGGATGTGCGACCCTGGGTTCAACATATGGCCCCTTCATCCCTTCCTTTCCAGTCCTGTTCCTGGGCTCTGCTTCCCCACTGCCAAAAGCTAAGCAGCTTTCTTTACCACATCCCCATCTGTTTGCCTTGTCGTAAAGCCTTTCTGGTTGTGTCCACAATATAGTTGCCTTACATAAGAGAAGCACATGTAAGAGTGTTTGGGCACAAAGTACAGATTAAATCACATGGCAAGTGAGGAAGCAGAGACCGTGAAGCAGCCAGGCTTGCTGTGCAATAAAACCTTCTCTTATGGAAGCTAATCCACTCCTGCAGGTCTTAACCAACTCCATACCAGTATTAATCCATTTACCAGGGAAACCATGACCTAACCATTGTTTACTGAGCCTCAGCTCTTAAAGGCCCCCTCACCTGTCAATACCATTACACTGGGGAACAAAATTCTAGCGCATGCGCCTTTAGGGAATGAACTATGGTGTCCACCCAAGAATACTCTTATCTTTTTTAAAATTGGGATGAAATGAATGTTAAGAACATATTTAAAGGGGGAAAGAATCAACAAAATGGCAAAAACAAGCTTACAGAAATGGCAGTGAGAACAATTTTTTAAATGGGCATAATAGGCCATAAATGTGCATTGCTCCTAGTGATAGAAGACTACTACATACAGTTTTATGGCTGTTCCACTAGTCTCTTTTAGTTCTTTCCTTCCTTAACCTCTTTTTCTAGATGAATTATTTTCAAAGATACAATGGTTAGGGAAAGAGTTTTATTGCCAGCTTGCTAGTATTCTGGGCACTAAGATGAAAGTCACCCAGTGCCTCTGCACAGTCCAGTCCAGCGGAAGCTACGCATGATGATACTATGTCATGGTGTGTGCTAGGCTCATGCTAGAAAAGTGGACACTAAGAAGAGAAGGTAGTGTCTCCTCTGAAAAGCAATTGCTGTCTCAAAAATAGCTGAATTTTGCTTTGCAAGTTAAGAAAGACAGTCGGGATCTGAAAAGAAGTCATCATGATTATGCAGAGGTGTGGTAAGTCAGTTCTTAAATACTCTCAGCTTTAATTTCTACACTGTGAATTAGGACTGACCTGCCCAAAGTCACAGAAGTTAATTTCTACGTGTCAAAGAGTCACATCTCACTAGCAGCTATCC
>RJWT010000301.1:10122-74509 GCA_004365215.1 Cuniculus paca | reverse complement strand
ACAAAGAAGCTTGAACACCCGCTGTGCAGTAAGACAGATGACTGAGACAGGCAAAAGAACTGCTGAGCAGCCGGGAGGAGCTGGCCAGGGCAGAGACCGTGGACGCCTGCTGGCCTGAATCAGCAGTGCTGCTGGTGATGCTCATGGTGCCTGAGTATAGGAGCGGAGAGAACACATCACAGAGATGGCATTTTGCAGGTCAGATAAGGCAGAAAAGAAACGAAGAGTGTGACCAAAATAATTTTTAAAAAGGCAGATGAACGATAGTGTCATGATAGATTAACAGAAAAAGGAGAAGTGGAGGTCTGAGGTCTTGATGTTGGGGTCAGTTCTGCTGAAAGTGAGAGAGTCAGAGTCTGAGGGACAGAAAGTTATGATTCAAGGGGAATGTTGGTCATTTAATGAGAAGTGTTAGGTGTCAGGGACCACCAGGCTAAGCACATCATCCATAGTGCTGCATTCAACCCTTACAGCAAACCTACAAAGTTAATACAATTTTCCATATTTCACAGATGAAAAAACAGGCTCAAAGCCTTAAGTTGGCCAGTGTTACACAACCTGTTGATCGACCCCAAAGCCTGTGCATTCAGTCCCAATACTAAAAAGTTGAGAGGTGGCAGAGTTTGGTGATGAAAAGGATTACAGTGGCCTGAAGAGGAATTTCTCTCTGTTTCTATCGCTCTCTGTCTCTGTCTCTGTCTCTTTACTTGCTATTTAATGTTGCATTTTTTTGGACACGGGGACTCTTGAAGAAGAGCTACAGACAGTCACAATACCCAGTGGGGGCTCTGTCTCATGATGTATGCCACGAGCTTCCAAACCCTGTCTCCCCTGGGCTACAGCGAAGACAATAGTGAAACACAGGTAGGAGGGTTTATTACCCAGCCATGCCTGAGGGAGTGGAAGGGAAGGGGCAGGAACCAGGCTGTATTGTAAGGGTGTCAGGAAGCCAACAGCCTTCCTGGGGAAGATGGAGCTGCTGGAGTTGAAGTTTCGAGCCCCTAGTGCCTGCTCTGTTGTCTCACCCAACTTGCAAAGCACGATTTCGAAAGTATTCTTGTGTTACCCTGTAGGGCTGCCACAAAAAAGCAACAGAGTAGGTGTTTTGAGCAACATGAATTTTTCTCTTCCCAGTTCTGGAGGCTGTGGGCAGGATTGCTTCCTCCTGAGACCTCACTCCCTGGCTTGTAGAGGGTTGTGTTCCTCTGCTGTCTTTACACAGTCATTTCTGTGGCTGTCTCTGTCATAATCTCTTCTAAATTATATTGGGTTAGGGACCACCACAGTGACCTCATTTTACCTAATTACCTCTTTAAAGATAGGATCTTCAAATATAGTAACACTACACTAAAGTAATAAGGGTGTGGACTTCAACATATGAATGGGGCGGGGGGCAGAGGTGAAATTCAGCCCATAGCAATTGTTAAGAATTTCAAGATGTGGCAACCCACTGGGGACCCTTTCTGTCTCTCTCTTGGACAGAAGCTTTCTTTCTCGCCATAAATATATCCTGCTCACTAAAAAAAAAAATAAAGAATTTCAAGATGGCAGCTACACAGTTAAATCCCAAGTGTGGGGCGTGTGTACGACTGTACTGGTGAAATCAGCCCTAGGAGCCCTGTGGTGCAGGAGCCACCGTGTAGAGCTAGGAGAACCTGACCCCTCTTCCAAGGCCTGCAGGGCCCAGGCTCATGGCAGATTGCCAGCCCTCCCTGAGCAGAGTTGTGAAAGAAGTCAAGCAGTAGCCTTAGGTGAGAGCAAGGTTTTGCTAAGACAATGGGAAGGTTGAAATGTCTTTGAGCAGGTTGAGAAAAGCTTCTTGCAAGCAAATGAGCATTCCATGGACAAAGCAGGAACAACTCTGTAGGGAGGGAGGTCAGCAATAAGCAAATAAACCCTGGAGAGAAAAGACATCTGTGAGGATGAGTAAAGGAAAGAGAACACATCACCAGGGGACTTTACATTTTATTACTTTTAATTACACTGGTTGCAAATTTCTTGAATTGAGAAAGTAAATTGAAATTTTAATTGAATTTTAATTAAATGTTAACATTCTCGATCCATCTGTGGCAGTGCGTCACGTGGAAGCATGGAGTGCTGATTGACCAGAGAAAGAATATTTCATGCAGATCCTTGCTTGTCCTCCATTTCAAACAACGCCGCATGGCACAGGGTGGTCAAGGAAGAGGTACGTGGTGTGGCTTTAGTACACAGCCCATTCTCCTGCTCTGGAAACAAGTTGTAGTTGTTATCATTTCACTGTAGTACCCTGACAAATTAAGCTTAATTCCTTCAATACTTGCTTGGAGGTCTTTATCCTCAATATCTTATAATAATCTCTCCCAGAGAACAAGAAAAAGGCATAGTCTACATTTATATGGATAGAAATATAGGCTATTAGTAAGTTTAAAGAGCTACGGTGCTGGGATATCAGGACAGGAAATTAGTAATGTGTTAAGTAAAGATAAAAGCAGCTTTCTTACAGAGAGAGCTACTTAATGAAAATAGTGATATATTTTTGCATATGGTTTTCATGCCCCATCAAATAAGATTACCAAAATTAATTTTAACTGTTCTGATAATGACAGTAATTTTAAAATTATAGTAATACATGTTCACTACATAAAATTTAGAAAATATGGATAAGCAAGATAAGGGAATATCATGACAACCATAACATTCACTTTCTTTTAGACATTTTTACTTTCTTTATTTTTTTCCTACTATTATATGTTCATGCATTTTCTTTTTGCAAAAATCAAGATCCTATTTTTAAAAAGATCTTAGTCTTTTTTTACTACTTAAAAACGTGGGCTTACCGCTCTTGTATAAAGCATCATATTAATGACTCCATTGAGTCATATTTAATTAATTTCCCATGGCTAAATATTTAGGTTCTTTTCAGCTATTTACTACATTACAACAATGAACATCCACCCAACTACTAATTTTGATGCCTCTGTGATTATTTCAGTAGGATAAAGTCATGGAAGTATCAATATGTCGACGAATCTGCATGTTTTAAATCATTTGAAAGAAAACATGTTTAAATAAGTAGAAAATGCTAAAAATTAGTCTGCTTAAATAATTATTAGATCTTTCCACTTAAAAAAGGTATAATGGAGCTAAGACCAGGGCTGAATTTCTGGGTTTTTTTGTTTTTTTTTTGTTTTTTTACTAACAAGTTATAATATGTTGAGTCACTTAATCTCTTTAGATCTCTTGTCATTAAACAGGGTTGACAATGAATACAGTTATCCTTTGGCGTTAGATTAGTTAAATTCACATATAATACCTGTGAACATCCAAAAGTTAGGAGAGCACTTATGAATATATAAATGGTAATTTAAATATGAATATGATGTAATCACCTACAGGTATTTAGCGAAACTCCTTTGAACTTTTTTTGGGAAGTGAGTGTTGGTTGACCACAATTAAACAGGAAAAGGAATGATAACAGTCCTGTTGAAGGTGATCCTCAGCCACATCCAGGGAGTAGACTCTTGACTAAGCATCCTCAAATATCATGGTCACCTTGGAGAAATTATTTCTCCAATGCATAAAGCAGTCTCAAGCCTCTTTCACTGAGAAATACTTCAGTGTAAGCCAAGTCCTCCTTGGTTTTTCTGCATTGTTGCACTCTGCAAAGTCTACTTGGAATTTCTTTCACCTTTCCTTCAGTCATCATGCAGCTATGCAATACTTTTTGGATGCTTCTGTAGATGTTCATAGACTCTTTCCATTAGCACAAGGGAATACAAAGACATACAAGACAATACTGCTCAAAACAACTCACAACTCAGTACCAAAATGAGTAATTCTGGCATGAGAGGTACACTGTGGTCATAGCAACAGGGATAAAAGTTATGTGTTGGCTTTCCACGTCAAAACTGATGTGGTTACCACTATGATCCAGGACCTAACATGTCAACAGTAGAAATCAATGCTGAGCTCATGGTACCATTCCTTAGGGAACCATCCCTCCACCTACCCAGTGATTATAGGCCGATTACATTTTACACGTTCTATTATGGAGGAAACAATTATTTGTTCTCACCAGAATCAACACTTTCTCAGATATAGATTTGTATTCCCTGTCCATAATGATCCTGCCAGCACCCTGGTTGGTGGGTTTACAGTATCTTTTAAAACATACCTTGGATGGAGAACTTGTTCTGCAATGAAACAAGTAAGGGAATGGAGCTCGTATCTATGGAATTTCACTGCTCTTTCTTTCTATTCAGGATACTTCATTACCCTGAACTAGTGATTTTTTTGTTGTTGTTGTTTTGTTTTTTAAGAGCAGGAAAATTTGGGGGGAATAAGAATAGCTCCTGAGACACAGGAAGGGCCCCAGATGTATTGCCAACAAACTCAGTTCTCTAAAAACATTTTCTAAAGCAAAGTCACAAGGTGAGTACAAGGCAGGTCAAAACTATAAGCAACCAATAAGATTGCAAGTATAGCCATTTAGCTATATTGATATATTAGTTAATATTGATCCAATAATAACAAGGACACATGGATGACATCATTAATCCTGGTCAAAAATATATAGTCTTAGTCTTAAGTCTTGGTAGTCTTAGTCTTAGTGGGAGAGAATTGCCCACCCATAATGAGATAATGGTTTATTTATATGAAAAATCTCAAAAGGGTGGTACCAATAATCTCAGATTTCCTTAGGAAAGTATGTAAATCTGGCCAGTGTGATTTTAATTTTCTTTAGATGTATCTCCAGACAGTTTTCAATGTGTTCTCATCTTCTGCACTGACTCCCTCGAGGGCCAGCCCTGTCTGACTGCCTATAATATTTCTACCTAATTTAGCTGTCTATCGTATTTCCCCTTTTGAAGAGCTATCTCTAACTGTGGTTAGTGGAGAGTGGACTATTTTGAACTGAGACAGGACAGTGTAGCGGTAAGTGCAGTCAGGGGCCTTCTACAGAGAGCTAATCTAATGGGCCTTGGCTAGAAGTCATGTTGCAGTTTAGTAGTTATGAACTCCCTTTACAAGGTTGATCTAATGGATCTTAGTAAAAGGAATCTGGCACATTTGTCATCGGTTTTATCTGTATGATTACTTGGAATTTGGCAGCCTTTAGGCAAGAATAAACAAATTCTCTAAGAAATTAAAGCATGTATAATCAAAGCATCAGCACTAGAATGGAAAGACAGGTTGGGGAAAGTGTCATGTCTAGAAATTGTTCTTAAAGGACTGGAATAGCAATTATAATCAATTGGCTCTTAGACCCCTCTACTGATGAAGGTTATCTATAAGTCTGATATTATTTGTGTTAAGTCTCTCTAGTTTTAGCTATAAGAAAATGGAGAGTTTGGTGGTTTCGAAGAACAATTTTAGCTAAGGAATTTAAAGACATTCGTTGAGTTTTTCTAGCTTTTACCATAGTATTATTTTTAGCCTCACTGAATCATAACAGTGGTCAGCAACAGGTGTAGCAGGAAAAGTCAGAAGGGGTCAGCAAGTGGAACCACTTTTTATATCTAGATTTTATTACTGTAGTATTATTTTTATATATCTTTTGACTATGTTTTTTTGTTGGGTGTTTAAGATCAAGTTAAAATGAGACCTGTTTTCATCAAAATTAACCTCTTGCTGTTTATCAAGGCCAGTTAAATCTCTTCCGGCCTTACTTTTGTAGCCATCTATAGAGCCTCTCAGCATCTCTGTCGCTGTCAGCCTCCAGGATGGGTCACAGTACCCTGCTTTCTGTAAAAGCATGACAGACTTTTCCCACTTTGGCGACCCTAGTTTTTGCTACACTGTAAATGTGTTGATTCCTGTCTTCTGGGGTCCAACAATTTCCCTGCTCAGAAGGTTAGGTGACTCACCAAAGTTTTAAGATCCTGTAGAAAAGATTTTCTCATGCTCTAGGTCTTCATTCACCTTGCAGGGCCAGGGCCAAAATATTGACTGTCCTTTTAGTTCAGTTATCTTTTTAGTTTTGGTCTCTAAACTTCAGTCGTTGAACACCCAGAAGAGAAAATTAGTTACATCAGTATTGTAGTGGGAGCAGTGGGCTTAGCTAGTATAATCTCCTCTGAATATCAAGCACTTTCAAATATAAAGTACAGTCAGAGAAACTTATTTCTTATCAATCATGGTTGTTTTAGAAGTTGAATCCCTGAAGAATGTTAACAGACAACAATGATAAAGTTTTACAGAGAAAACTTGAGATCAAGAGCCACACAGTATTTCAGCGTGACAATCGTGATACTATTTTGAAACACATTTAAATGTCTATCTTAATACAGAAGAGCCTTTTTAGTCATCATTATCTGGTACACAAAGATTTCATCTAAGTTGTTATCCTTTAATAGGGTGTCATTGAAGAAACGTGGACATTGTCTGGACTGCTTAGACCCTAGCATCCTAAGCACAGTGACATATATGTAACGCATATATCACAAAAACTTAAAAAAAAAAACTATCATTTGATTGGTGATCTCATTCGGGTTTGACTTGTCCCTCTTTTTACAAGTAACGAGGCAAGAGAAAGGCAGATATCTGGGTCTAAAAGAAAATGTTGTCACTATAAACAATCTTAGTTTTACATCTTTAGAAAACCTGTATACCCAGAAGGCATGAATACATTTAGTACACCACAAAAGTACCAATAATAAGTGCCACGACTATCTGGGAACCTTTGTCTCTTAATTTAGTTTTGTTTCAAGAGCATCTTTTAATATGGAAACCTTATTGTTTTACCCACAGAAAACTTAACCTTTTGATGACAATCAATATAAACATTGGTTACATTAACCAATATAAACATTACAATCTAAACATTACATGTAAACATATTACAATAATATGTTTAGCAATGTTTATTGGGGTATATCTCCCATAAAGCTATGGAAATTATTGGGATCCCATTAGTGAATGAGTCGCAATCTAGAATCAACTCAAAATATTTAGGGGTATCATGAAAAAAAACAAACCCATTCCTCTTTTCAAAGATCTCACTGGGGTCTCCAAAATGATGTGGGTGTAAAATGATTCTCAACTTGCTAGATGCTTGATAAACCAAGTCCATGTTCCCCAAAGTCAAAGAATAAATTCTAAAGAACAACAGAGGTTAAGAGTAGGAAAATTTATTGAGGAATAGGAATGACTCCTGAAAGACAGGAGGGGTGCCAAGTAGGTTGTCTGCTAGCATCTTTGAAATGGCCTCCTAAGACCTCTATTATGCTGTCAGTTAGGAGATAATACTCGGAGCCTGGATGGAATAGCCTTCAAATTAATGACCAGTCCACAGTACTGTTTCTCTCACATCAGAAATATAGAGGTCTAACAACTAAAGGGTGAAGTGTGAATGGCATTCCCCTTCCTCTTTTAAATCCACTCGGTGTTTTGTTTTTGTTTTTCATTTACTTTTGGCGTCTCAATTCTTCCACTCTGGAATTTGCTAATTTAAAATTCTTAGGTCTCAAGTGAGAAATTATTCCATGCACACAAAACAATGCTTTCATAAACCTAGAAGTTAAGGGATGGCCATTTTTGATTCTTCATGCCACTGATCTAAGAAGAAAGAGTAAAGCTTTCTCTAGCTCTAAGTATTGATTGCAACACAATGAAGACAGAAGTGAGAAATCTGTAGGGAATTCTTGGAACTAATAGTTTTATATCCAGTAGTGTGTTAGTGCAAAATCATAGCATCCCAATAAAGGCAGGACCCCTAAGAACTTGGACGTTTCACAGTGAAATTTGGTGTCCCCTGGTCCCCAGGGAAAGAAGCCCAAACAACTGTAAGGGTGAATCAACTTGACTGTGAGAGCTGCTAAGACCTTATTTCTAGGTATAACCATGAGGTTATTTCCAGAAGATATAAGCATTTGATTGGTATCCTGAGGACAGATTTACTTCACCAACCAGACAGGGATCATCCAATTTGTTGAGCACCTGGATAAAACAAGAGGAAGGGTGAATTTCTCTCTCTCTGAATTGGACAACTATCTTCTCTGTCCACACACATCATTACTCTTGGTTAGTGAATCTTCAGGCTTTGGGGCCACTGCCCTTCCTCTTCTCAGACCTATGGCCTCACTTGGAATTGCACTACTGGATTTTCTGGTTCTCCAGCTTGCAGATAGGCAGATGGTGAGGCCTTTCAGCTTTTATAATTGTGGAAGCCAATTCCCATTATAAATCTGCTCTTATATATCTATATATAGCTTATTGATTGTATTCTCTGGAGATCTTGACTGATACAATAACCAATTAGAAGATTTATAGCAAAAGAAACATGGAAGGATAATGGAAAAACATGCTATAGATATAAATTGCAATCTATGACAACACAGAAATAATTTATGGGAGTCATGCATATTTCCTTATGTTTCTTTCTTTTGATTTGTATAAATTAACTAGTTCTTTCTTTTTTCCTAGATACGAAATGTAGGTGATGATTACTTTTTATTCTTAGAAAATTTAGATAGGGTACAATTAAAATGGAAGAAAAATTAAAACCGCCCAGAGCTAAAAATAATCTATGATAAGAAATTGTGTCATTTCTTTTAGGAAAGTGACAGTCTTCCTTATTGAAGGTATATTTATATAATAAGCTATGCTATAAGTTTAAACAGATGGTAAAAGGGTAAGAATGAAGGCTGAAGAATCAAAGAGTGGGACTGTCTGTGAGCTCCCAGCTCTCTTCCTGCCCTTTCAAGTTTTTTTTTTCTACAATTCAGAAAAAAATTTACACTTCCTAGATGTTCTTACCAGCCAACTTTCCCGTATGGAACATGGAAGGAACACAGAAGTGTTTTCCTCTCTGCTTCCTCTTGGGTCCTTGGCTGTGTCGGAAGTGGCAGCACAGGTGGCAGGTCTGATTTGGGTTTCTTCCTCAGCAGTGCCAGTCCAGAAACATCAGCAGCCAAGTTGTGAGCCACACAACGGTCAGGTGCTTTTAGTTCCACGGTTCCCTTTTATACTTAAGGGATTGGTTTCCTATAGGTTTTTTTGTTTTTATTATTTTTGATACAGGGTCTTGCTATGTAGTTCAGGGTGGTGTTGAGCTCACTATGTAGACCAGGCTGGGCTCCAACTCATAGTGATCTTCCTGCTTCTCTCCCGAGGGCTGAGATTACAGGCATGTGCCACCACTTCCAGCTTCCTATAGTTATTAAACTCTGGGAGACTTTCTCTTTTTTTTCATTTCTAGTCTTTCAACTCTTTGATAACCAATTTCCAATATTAAATTCCCCATTGAAGTACTTAATAGGGTTCTATATTCCTGAAAGAATTGCTGAAACAGATGAGTCCATGGCCCAGTCTATGCAAAGAAAAACATGGATTCAATGGGGTAAGAGAACAGTGGTAGATAGGCCAGGAAAACACAGTAGAGAGAGCATGTAAGAGGTATCTTTATAAGTTCAATAAAACCATATCATGATTTCTGATATGGAAAGAGTAAAGGGAATGGAAAAGAAAATGGAAAGTGAATGGATTCACTTTAAGGGATGAGACCTTTTGACCATGAGGCAATAATGCTATTTGGTTTATTAAAAGTGACTATTGAAATCAAGAATGGTAATTCTAGGATATGAAATAGGAAGAAAGATTGGAATAAGTCAGAATGTTTCCTAAAATACAATGATACTTTTTATTGGGAATATGCATTTAAGATAGGTTTCAAGTAATCACAAATTATTTCACTCTCTTCAAACTGCTAGACAAATACATAATGAAAATGTCAGCAACTGTTCTGCCTCCTGTCTCAGCAATAGCTTAGAGCTGTCAGCAGTTGAGTTAATATAAGCATACATATTTGGCTTTGTAAGCATGCTGGCATCTTAAATTTTCCTCCAGGGTACACAAAACAAAAACAATAAAAGGTCATAGATTAGTATTTACCCTTGGCTCAAGTCAGTGCTGCTCTTTTAAAAAAAAATCTTGAGTTATAAACATTAAAATAAAGAAGTATCACACAATTCAGTGTTTAATGGTATGGCAATTACAATATAATTAGCCTGTATCCTTTCAGAATGACATGAAATTATCATTAGTGAATAATACATAAAGATTGTGAAGGCAACCAGATGTTATTTATACCTCACTGCAATGAGCTGTTTAGAAATGGTTGCATTTGCACTGCATGTATGAATTAGATTCCGTAACTTCTCTCTTGCTGAAATATTTGTAGTGATGTTACAGTTGGTACCAACTGAAATTTCCCTTCCAGGAAACACAGTGCATTGATTTAACATCAAAAGAGAAAATCTGTGACTGTTATGTTTGTAAGAACCTACCACTCATTTCTTTTAGCTGGATTTATCTAGAAATATTTATAACACATTTACAAACTGTGTGACTTAGTTATGTCCACCAAACAGTCCCTCCAGACAGAACTTAACTAGAACTGGTATTTTCCCCTGGAGCATACTTTGTTATTTCCCTTTACAATTATTGTATTACTGCAGACCCCATCACCATTGTTACATAGGCTCCATCTCTACCTGCTACAGAAGTGCGCTGTATTTAGTCACACTCTCTGCACTGTTCCAAGTTTTATTTCCAACTGGTAACTATAGCCAAGAGTCTACCAAATTGAGCAAGTTAAAGTTTTTATGTAGGCTAAACACAGATAGTGGAGCATGAGCCTGGGGAATCAATATTTTATGATAGAAAATTTATCTCCCTAAAGATCTGTCTACATAACTGTAGGTAACTCTTTAAAGTGATTTGTAAGGCTAAATCTTTTTTCTTTTTTTTTTTTTTTTGTGGCACCAGGGATTGAACTCATGACCTCGCACTTGCCAGGCAGGCGCTTAGGCCTCTGAGCTAGATCCCCAGCTGTAAGGCTAAATCTGAAGAGTAATATTCAAAAGATTTTACTAAAATCAACAAATATTTAGTTACAAAATACTCTCAGCTGTGATCTCAGCGGTGATCTATTCTGTATTTCAGCTTCTCTGATTTTTGTCTCTTAGATTGCTTTTCACATGTCCTCTCACAGCTAACTCAGGGGATACCAGACAAATCCATTTGATGGCTCCAGTCACAAGGTAGGAAGTCAGAACTTATAATAAAGGGCAATGGGACAGAAGCATCATTACTGCTTGCTGGTTGTGACCAAGGACATATGAAGCAATAATCAAGACAATGTAGAAATGTAGAGAATTTTTTCTAAAATAAAAAGTTTTATTCCTTTCAGATAATAAAGATGATACATATGATAAAATTTTCAAATACATAAAGGTCAAAATAAAGATTAAATACTCCATCCCTGAAAAGAAAAGTCAACACTTGGCAAAGGGCTATGAAATGTCTGCAAATAAGCTCTTTTTACCCTATTACCTTTTGTTCCAATTAATGTTGGTTTCTGAGAATATTTTAAAATTAAGAAACCAAAGAAAAACTCTAAATATTCTCTTGCTATTTATAGAGACGACTGCAAAAGTTTATGACAAGGCAGATAACATCCACAAAAAGGTTCATCAATTTGGTAGGCAATACAGTTCTTTGTAATAAAAATGCTTTTCAAAAAATATTTGCAAGTCAAGACCAAAGACAATTAAATATAAATACTTTGTGACAAAAAGACAACAAAACACAACAAACATCAGTTCATTCCCTGCCAAAATACTGGTTTATCATTGCTTAATGTGGTTTGAAAATGTTTTCTACTATAAGACAAATTTGTATGCAACATATACAAGGTCTTTTTTCTAAGATATTTCAGGTATTAATATATGAAATTAATAACTTTCATCAAAGGATGATGAAACGGAATCAATAAGCAAATGACTGATGGTATTATGAATACTAGAAAGATAAACTGGGTGCAATCTGGATTATGGTCTTGACATAGAACACACCGGTGATCATGAACTTTTTAGAGCTTTCAATATCAAACTGTCAACAGCAGCACTAGTGCCACAGGTTCTCCACCGTTGTAACCAATGGGTTTGAAGAACTGTCTGATTCACTCATTTTACAAGTATTTATTGGGCCACATTACATGCCAGGTTAAGATGCTACCCAACAAGGATACAAAATAAGCAGGACACAGCCTTTGTCCCCAGTGAACTTTCAATTTTGTAAACGAGGAAAAATAATTCCACTGGCAATCCCAGCATTATGTAATAGTGAGATGTGATTTTGTTAGGACTTCAGACCCTTTGGAAAAAGCATGCCAAAGATGCCATCAGTAGCCAAATAAATGCCCTGAAGAAATTTTTCATAGATAAATTGGGTATGTCATGATTGCCACAAAGTATGCCATACATTGCTTAGAACACACTAACAGCAAGCCAATGGGGTACTCTGGGATTATGAGCTATACGACAGACAAGGAAGAAACTTGTCTGAAATCGTTAGGAAAAGCTCATAGAGAAGCTGGGACCTGTGACTGGAGAACATGCTGAAATTTTTTTGCTCAACTATAAGCTCCATGAGGATGGGATCTTTGTTGGTTTTGACTTTCATCATATCCCCAGCTCCTACAACAGTGCCTGACACAAAGGAGGCCACTGATACTCACTTAATGAATTGATGGATGAATTTATTTAAGTTACATCAAATGACTGCAGAGGTACATGGCTCCAGCAGAGGGGCAGGATACTGAAAAAATGCAGAAGTGACAAAAAGCCTTGTATACCTACTACAGATGTATAAAACTGACAAATCACTTTTCATATCCACATTCTTGCATAGGCTTGAACTCCTAATGACTCTTTTGTGCAATATGGAATACCAGAAAGATCTAGTATGACAAATCTTGCTTCCTTTTTCAAATCTGGGAGGACATTAGCCAAGTTCTTTAACTTCCCTGAATCAGTTGCTTCATCTATGAGGTGAGAGTCACACCTTCAAGGCAGCTGTAAGGACTAAGCATGAAAAAAACACCCAGAGCTCCACATCCATTTCCCATCACTCTCACACATCCTTCTAGCCAGAGATGGTAAGGTCACACCCCCATTCCTGGGATAACCACTGTAAAGTACTTCTTCACTGATTTTTTTCTATTCCTCTTAGTCCTTTCTCTCTTTTCAGGATGAGCTCCAAGAAGCTTCTTCCCTCTCAAAAGGGTACAGTAATCTAATGATCTTCCACATTTCAGCATTTCGGTTCCACTGATGTATGCCTCAAATAACAGGTATCACTAAACAGGCAACTTAAGTAGATGCCCTCCTGCTTACTAAAGTGCTCCTTACTTGGACCCCAACTTGCTAGCTAGCACAGTGTCTCATTCTAAAAGACGCTTAATAAATGTCACTGGTGATAGACCTCATGTCCTAGCCTCACAGGCCATGGGGTCTTAACAGTTGTCCTCCCCTACACAGGCTGGTGTAGCACACCATGAACTACACTACTATGCAGTTACAATACTTAAAAAAGTCAATCAAATTGATTATGTCAAAAGTCCATACCTATTTTCAAAACAAAAAATATTTTCTCTGTGTTTTTAGGGAATTATGAAATAGGACAATACTCTAAGAAGCACATAAAATAGGATTTGCCTAGAGGATTGTCTGTGTTATGCTAAGGATAAAGATGAGTAGATTACTTTCATTTTATTTTTTGTGGTGCTGGAGATTGAACCCAGGGCCTCAAGCACATCAGGCAGGGGGTCCACAACTGAAACTCACTTGCAGAACTTTGTATTTTTTATTTTGAGATGGAGTCTGGCTAAGTTGCCCGAGCTCATCTCAAATTGAATACCCTCCTGCCTCAACCTCTTGAGTAGCTGGGATTACAAGTATGTGCTACTGCTCCCTGTGATAAGTGAAATTCTTTACTCAAATTCATGTCTGTAGATCAGAGGCATAGAAGCTCACTCTTTCATATATCTTAGTTTCTTCATATATCTTAGTTTCCACATCAGGAAGCCATGAAGGTATTCTCTGATTACCTACCGCAGGTTGCAAGATTTAATTCCTATCAATTAACATGCACCCGCTAGAAGTCAAATCTAGTAAGGAGGACTGAATCATTCAATGGAAGGTTAGGTACTTTTCAGCAACAGTAGCATCTGTTTATCATATCATCAATCAGATCAGTGCCAGTTAATCTGACTTAAATCTTTAAATGTGCAAAATAGACAAACTTAATAAGATCATTAGTCAACATTTCTATAGTTTCCACTCCATGGTAATGAATATCCTAGGAAATAGAGTGAATACAAAACAAGCAAACAAAGAAAAACAAATAAATAAAATAAGCGATCTTTTTCTAATAAAATACATGGTAGAGCCTGCCAATACATAAGAACTTGAGAAAACGTTAAGGCAGTGGTTCTCAATGAGTGGGCTTCACCTTGGCAGCCTCAGGGCCATCTGGGAACCACTTAGAAAGTCAATTTCTAACCTAGACTGAATGCACAGACAATGAGTGGGACCCTAAAAACCGCTTTCACCAAGCCTTCTAGGTCATTTTCATGGGAAGAGGCTATGAGCTGAGAAATGCAGTTGGCTCACTACATGCTAGAAAAGGCAAGGCAGAGACTTCCTCCCTGAAGCCTCCAGAAGGAACACCATGGACTTCGGACCTTCAGAACTGAGATATTTTACGACATTACATTTATGATAATTTGCTACAACAGCAATAGAAAATGAACACAGTATAAAAATTTACAGTCTAGTAAGAGATGGGATGACATGAGCAACTTTGATATAATTCAGAAAATGACAAGCATAAGACAGAAATACAAAGAAATTGCTACGGCAATGCTGATAAACTAAACAGTTCTGGCTGAAGAGATTAAGGAGGTTTCCTAGAGGATGAGAGTTTTATAAAGCCTACCCTCTGCTTAGGATTTCACAAGAGGAGATCCAAGGACAGAGCTGGAATAAGGGCACAGTTGGAAGGCACAGAACCCAACGAAAAGTTGACCTAGACTCTGTAACCAGTTATTTTCTCAGCAACAATTACGTGATTAAAATGGCATACCTTCTACTCAGGATATAATAGGTCTCTGAGCTAGTAAAAATCAGCAGTAATAGTCAACAACTAGATGACATGTAATAAACTATTCTAAGAGTTTAAATATAGAAATACTGATTTTGGGCAGCTGTCTCTGCACAGGGCATGCCCTACATAGCTGAGGGCAAACCTAGCTAATTTTCAGAAAGGTAAGTTTGATGATACAAAGTGGTAAGGACCAGTCACAGTAAAAAGGCCATTCTTCCAAAAGACATCCACTAACATTTAAAAATCACACATTTCCTTCACAAGCAAACTAAAGCACTCAACAGCATCCAGCTGAATATCCTTAGCAGAGAGGGTTCTGAGGATTTATTTGGGTGATTCTGGACATGCGAATCCAGTCCCTCTTTGGTAGTCTCTCATTGTTCTGTTTGGCTGATGTCAGAAAACAGTCTTGAGTAAGTGTAAATGGCTCTAGTTTGTTTGATCACGAGGCAATTACTCTGGTAAAACGTCCGTATAAGTCACTCTGTTTTGGGTTGGGAAGGCAGGAATGGAATTGTCCTTAGTGTTTATCTGCAGTACCCAAATATGCTACGGTCATCCTCTGAGCATTACTCACACAGACCATGTTTTCTCTAAGGTGGTACCCTTTACATAAGTGCCTCAGCAACGACTGCTTTTTTCTTTGCCTTCCAGTGAGATTTATTCCTTTTTGCACTGTTCATGAAAAATTCAGAGGAGTGCCTAGTCTTCACTGGTCTGCTTCTGTTAAGCCACAAAAATGGCTTGGGGCTTCAAAGGAAGAGTCCAAATTTACCTCAGTGGGCTGTAAGTCCTCGGATGAAGCTGTGTGCTTTGGGGACCAACTTTCCTTGCAAGGAAAATGGGGCATGTTGCAAGCATCCTCATTTCTTTTACTCCCTGTCTTTCTGTCCAAGCCAAGAAATGTAACCTCAGACTGGCTACATTCAAAAGGGATGTTTGGAGTCATTCTATCTTTCCTCAAACTTTTGTCATGAGGCGGTGAATGATTATTCTGGCTTTCATCATCTTCCACTGGAATACTTGGAACATTATCCAAGAATATAGGAGAAGGACACCTGAAGGACTTGAGTGATGTAGGGGGGTCTTCTGCAAAATATAAGCTGGCTTGAGTGCTTTCAAGAGCGTTTAGGACCTAATTAACAAAGAAACAAACAAACACGGCGTTAAGCTTCAATAGCATTCTCCTCTTTCACTTCTTTTTCCCTCCCTATAAAGAATATTCTCTCATTTTCATGGAGTAAGTTCAATAAATTTAGAATTTGGAGTTAGAAAAGACCTTAATTAAATATTAGCAAAATCCCTTCACTTTTGAGGACCACACCAAGTGACTTGCAGTATGGTATAAAAGAAACTACACTGACCTAAATATCAAGCAAACAGACCTCAGCCCTGGATTTTTCACCAATTAGCTTTGTGGCGTTGGGCGACTCTTTACATTTTTTTACATCAACCATAATGAATGGAGACTTGAAGGGCATGGGCCAATGCTGACTGCATGTGTAGAATCACCTGAAAGGAGAGTTCTAAAATATGAACATGCAGTAAATGTGTTTAAATTTTTAAACATTTACTAAAGTAAATGAAGTCCTCCTTTGTGTCTCTAGCTGCACTAGGATAGCTGGATATCCTGAATGGATCCAAAACATTTACCTTTCACGGTCATTTTGACTTTGGGAAGAACCAGTGTCAGATCCAAGGAATGTTTTTGTGAGCCTGCCTTTCTACTGAATGGCAGTAGGCAATAGCATTCACCTTAGTTCTGATCATACTTCATAAAGACACTCATGAATAAGGATTTCCAGAACTGCTTCAGAAAGTGGCAAGAATGATGGGATAAGTGTGCCAAAGTGAATGAGAACATTTTGAGGTGAATTAATGGCATGCACCTTTCACTGCAATAAATTTTTTAAAATTTAAACATTCACATTATATTTTGGTCATACCGCATACAGATCCCTCAACTCTGACACCTAAAGACTTCATTCAAAAAATACGATGAGGGTTCAGGAATCTATACTTTATAAGCATCCCAGATGATTCAGACATGCAGCTAAATCTGAGAACCTCTAATATATCTTTACACATGCACACACACAGTTTTTTAAAAATATGTAGTTTTACCACTTGGAAGTGTTTTCACATATACTGCCTCATTTAATCTATACAAATAATAACATTATTCTGATTTTACAAATAAAGCTGAGGGTCAGCAAAGGGAATCAATATCACAACATGGTAAGGAACAGCCTTGATGCCTGGCCCCGGATCTCCTGGCATCCAATTCTATGTGCCTCCAAGGCACAGCTCCTAATTCCTTACTGGGCCCAGGAGCCCACGCTACTCTTCCTGGTGGTATCAGGCCTAGAATATGCCTTTTTTGACTCCTATGCCAGTGTTCTTCACATTCTGATTATGCCAACTCCTTGTTTAAAGCCTTCTCATAGCTCCACAATAGAATGGGGACAAAACCCAAACTTTTAGAATGGAATTCCTGCCCCTTTATCACTTGAAAGCATTTGTTATTTTAATGACTCCAGCTTTGCCTCTCTCCCACCCAACTTGCATGATCCTGAACTGGCTGCAGTCTTACTTCTGAGTCTCTTATCACACAGAAACTTTTATGGGTGATGACTCTCTCTGCTGACAATGTTCTCCCATCTTTCCTGCTGCCTACATCCAACCTCATCTGCAGATCACAACTAAGCTATCACCTCCATCAAGAAACTCCTTTGACATCCATAGGCTGGTATGCATTTTGACTCTGTATTCACACATTAGCCTGAGTTTCAGTCTACTGCTTAGCTTATCTTGCTGGATAAAAAGTCCATGTTTAGTGATCTGATTTCTCCTTGACTGTGACCTTCAGGGTAAGCACTGTCTCTTGATCACTGTTTTATCCTCCACACCCAGTACAAAGTCTGTACATGCAAAGTAGGCATTAAATAGATATTCATTTAAATACAAACAAACAAGTGATGGATAGTTAATTAGTTACATACATGGACAAATGAATAATCTGGAAAATGAATAGGGGAAATATGTGACACACTTTAGTAGGTCAGATATCTTAATGTATGTTGAGTAAAATATTTTCTCCAAACTACTAGTTTTGGGAGTGTTCTGGTTTCATCCAATAATGACCTCTACCTGAGTACTAAATGATATGACTTTTTGACCTGGAAAGATTATCTTTAGGCTGGAATTCTCTATGGGAGGCTGGATTTGTTTCACTGATAAAGAAGACTGATACACAATTTATCCAACTTAGATTTTCCATGGTTCAGTATATAACCATGGACACACATACTTCATCCATTGATGGTCTTAACTTTGCCCGAGTTGCAGCACACTGGCCTGCCAAAGCGAAGAGTTTAGCAGAGAAGTTCCGAGGACAGGGATGTACTTTCTTATCTAGAAATGACATACACGAATCGAGGCCTCTCTTCTCCATCAATTCCATAAGGAGATCCCGCTAGGAAGAGGAGGAGATAACCTTAGCACACAGAACTCAATCAGAAAAACAACCAGGAAACAGTGCCAACAGGAAAATGATTCTTACCAGCTGAACATATTTGGGATCATCTAACACCACTTTACAACCTGTCAGAACTTCCATTATTACCTATAAGGAATATATACAAGTCAGTTGTATGTGGGAGGCATATACAATCTATGTTGAAGTATTACCTATGACAATGAATACAGTTCTAATGCTTCATATTTTACTTCACTGATTAAACAAAATTAATAAGATCAGTGATAGAAAATAAGTAGTTCTAGAAGTTAAAAGCTCTTAAAAATTTGCTTTTAGAATCTACGACATAACTTTGCAATAACCTTTGCTCCTTTGTTAACTTACAAGTGTTGACACTTACTATTCCAAAGCTGTAGATATCTGTTTTTGGAGAAAGTTTCCCCTGTCTGATATACTCTTCTGGCATGTACCATAGATGTTTACTGCTGCTGCTGGTCGTATTTATGGTAGAACTCTGTTGTTCTAGGTGGTGTCGGAAGTGTGCCGTGGCAAAATCAGTTAGTTTGGGTTGAAACTGGTCATCCAAAAGTATATTTGCACTAAAATTGTGATCAAGAACAAACAAGATAAAACATCACGAAAGCATTTCAATGAAATACAACATGGAAGCTCACTTTCATATCTGGTTAATTTGAAACATTGGTAAAATAAAGCCAAATATAAAATTTCCATGAAGTAGGGATCATTTTTTCACTTCTGTTACAGTATACATCTACATATTGTATAAAACCTAAGACGAAAACCTGACCTATGAACAACGAACATTTCAAATTTGCAGACACATACATGGATGGTGGATAAAGCTGAGGCTGTCACAGGGTAAAGTTAGGCACCTTACACTTAATGAGAAGATGAACTAAGTTTTACACCATATGATCAAAATATATGGTGAATATTTAACTGTTTTTAAATTAAAAGATGCATTACCATTAATCATCTCTAAAATATTCCCCTTTGCTTTGAACACACTTAACCCATCATTCTTGCTACTTTCTAAAGCAATTCTGGAAGTCCTTCCCTGAGTCTCTTTAGTTGTCTTGTGGCTGCTTCCCTGTTCTGAATATATTCAAAATATTTATCTTTTATGGTTATTTTGACTTTGAAGAGCCAGAAGTCACATGAGGCCAGATCTGGTGAATAAGGTGGACAAGGACACACCTTAATGTTTTCATGAGCCTGCCTTTCTGCTGGTTATCACTTGGCAACAGCAGCATTCAATGTGTTTTTGATTTATAGACATTCACAAAAGAAGACTTCCGGAACTGCTTCAGAAAAAATGGGGTAAGTGTGTTCAAAGGGAGGAGGAATCTTTTGAAGGGGATTAAAAGTAGGGGTCTTTTACTGGATTAATTTTTAAATCTAAACATCCACTGTATATTTCAGTAACACTATATTCAGCTATTAACTGTTACGTGTATAGAGCTGTGCTATAGATTGGCTTATCACCACAGTGCCACCCACCTGGAATGATTTGAGGAATCTTTGGTAGGCCCTGCATTAATGATAGCCCTAACGCACAGTTCCATCACTATGACTTGCTTCTGATTTTGAGTCTTGTTTAAATTACAAATATCTGCAGAAGCAAAGCCAAAGTGCTTATAATCAATTTAAGTGGCTGCCATGTAAAGACCTTAATAATCACCGCATATCTTGCCTGAATCCCAGTTTACTTTTACCTTCACAGGTCTGTCTTAGCAGAGATGGGAAAGGATACTCTAGGAAGAAGACACATTTCTATGAGTGAGTCCAGTCCTTTCTTTCCCTGACTCTGTAACGGCTAGCAGGTTAATGTACACCATAAGCCTCAGTACCGTATTTCCTCCCGTGTGAAGTGAGAACAACAGAATTTATAAGATTGACAGGGTAGACATATTTACTCCACAGCACTGTTGAATAAATGGTACCTAGGATAAAAATAAGTAATAAATTATAAAAGAGGAGATGAATATTGACAGAAGAAGTGGATCAGACATGGGAAAGTCTCCTGCTTCCTGGTTTTGCTTAGGACTACTTAGAACTTGCTTTTTGTCCCACCAAACTAAAGCTTTTATGACTAGGCCTATACATTCCAGGTGACAAGTAGTATATTTGTAGTAATAAACACTGCTATCAAAAGTGGTAATGGCTACTGGATAAAAACAAATTCTTAGTCCTAAACAAATATTGGATCTTATAAAAATTTCAGAAGTCTTTGCAGTCCCTGAACAAGCAGGCAAACAGGCAGGCCCAAGTCCCACGGAAATGAACTCTTCAGAGGATCAAAGACTTATTTCTATGACAAAGATTTGGGTGGAAGAAACTAAGGCCTCAAAAATTCTGATCCAGACTTTGTGGAGGACTGAGGTGAAGACAGACAAAATGAAGCAACACAATGGGGTCTTTCAAGACTAGAGAAAGACATGTTTTAAACTTTATTTGAATCCTTCCTATAAGGGTGGCATGAGGATTGTAAAATCCAGATTCCACCATATGCATGAGCCCAAGGCCCCATGTGATCCTTTCATTTATGGGAAGAAAGCAAGAGAGGCTGGATCCCCAAGAGTTGTACCAATGAGCACAATCCTCAGCTTCCTCTTTGCTTTGTCTCTTCTCCACAAGAACCTGGCAGCACGAGAGCCAGACTGTGTCTTGCACAGACTCCTGGATACTGTTTGTCACCCGTTCTTCCATTTTCTCACTTGAAGCAGTACTGACCGTCCCGTCAGCTCTCTGGGGATGAGGAATAAAGTCCGCTCCCGTTTTCTCTCAGGTACTGTGTAAGAACAGGCACTCAGCTCATAATGGCATCTTCCACAGGTGTCACTTCACTTGCTCACATCAATGCCTGGGTGCCTGGAGATGTCCTGATGGCTTCAGAGGGCTCAACTATATTAATGCAGCAGTCTGCCAGATGAGTGGGAGCAGTGGAAGAGGGCAGAGACGCTCACCAGCTCTCACTGCAAGAACCTAGGCTTCTTCCTCTCCCACTTTCCTCTCCGACAGTCACTTCTGCATGCCCTCGCCTCCTTTCAGCACAGGGAGAGGACAAAAAAATCTCAAATTCCAGATTTTCAATGTCTTCTTCCTTTACCTTGGCTCTAAAAAAGGCATATAATCCTAACATACAATGCCAGAACCACAACAATGCCGAAGTTGAAATCTGGAAAATGCTTAAGTATCCCTTAATCTTTTCTAAGTACAGAACAATGAAATCCATAAACTAATCCATATATTTGAAACTTCAGTAAAACTGGTGAGAAGGTTTCAGCAGTTGGTGACTCATACATCTGTGAAAGTGAGGCAGAGGTGAGCTGAGTGATAATATTTACCCCCTGGAAGAAACTCAGGACCTCAGGTCAGTGGGAGGCCATCAATAAAATGTGAAATTTTTCGAGGGCACTGCATTTACACTGTGAATAATGACATCTGGTAAAAAGACAAGTTGTTCACCAGCAGGCCTCAGTGCATCATATAAATTGTGAAACCAGTGATTTACTCTGTTCTAAATAAAGGTTAGCAGTAGCTGAGTAAGAAGGATGTTCTGTTTTAGGAAAGTGGAAATTGCAAAAGGCCCTTCAACAATCAATTTCTACTCTAATTCTTTCTCCGACCTCAACCTTAAAAAGAATGTCCCAACATAAAGTGCCGTCATCTTCCCATACAGGTCAGCTGAGTAAGTTTGTCATGTGGGGCAAAAACAGACTAATGAACATAAAACTACAGTCATATCAATACAGTGCAAAAGGTCAGCTGCCCAGCTGTTGTGACCACTGAAGAGGTAGACAAACAACTTTGGTCCACACCAACTGGTCCACACCTTCACTCTGGTGTTTCTATGACTTATGTTTTTCTATTCTTAAAGGTAATTTGCTATAACAGAGAGGCAATCATTTCAGAAGGACCTGTAGCTGTATACTGAAAAAGTAGGGCAAATTTCTATGCAGGTAGAGAGTTTGTATCCTGACTCTGGGGTCATTATTTAATCTTTCTCTTAGGAGGGACTTTTAGGGCACTTTAAGGGGGAGAATGGAATTCCCCAAATCATGCTACTTTATAGTGAAAATTGCTTTCTTTACTCATTAGTTTATTTCCTAATTCAGTTGAAGCCTTCAGGCCTTAAAAATAAAGCAGAATGATATACTTAGATTATAATGTAAGATTTGACTTTCAGTGCTGGTGCTATGTTTGACATGTATGAACATGACTGATACACACACACATTTAAAAGGGGGCTTATTTGTGCCTACTAATTCAGTTTGAGAGCCTAGCGACCGTCAGAAAAGGTCAGGACTACATCCAGTTGGCCCCAAGGATATTAAAGGACACAGATGGCCTCTCAGTGACAGCCTGAGGCAATAGGACACACACTGTCAATGTCATGCTGTTGAAACACAAAGATGGCAGATGAGGCAAGACAGTTTCCCCAGGACCCGCAGCAGCTGTGCACCTTCTTCCATTCTAGCATGGGCTGCATCCCATCCAGCATGGTAAGAAGCTGAGGTCCTTTATTCACAGGTGCAGTTATAAAGCATTCTCTTTCTTCTCATTTAGGCCAGGCAGGCCTTAGAGACAGAATGAAAGCCTGTTTATGTTCATTGGTGCCTGATGAGTCCAGGACCTCTGGGCAAAGGCCCTGTCAAAGAGACATCCTTCCTTTAAATGTAAGCCTTTGTTCTAATAGCCTACTCACTCTGAGCCTCAGTTTTCATAGAGGTAAAAACACCCAAATCCCCCAAATACTGCTACTTTATTATTACTTCACCAGGACTGTATAAGGATTAAAGGGAAAATCACAAGTAGAGCTCCTAACATACAGCGAGGACCTTGAAATGTGCTTTAAGGGATGTAGACTAGCCACGTCCAACCCACATTCATTCAAACACCTGAAAATCCACTAGGCTCTACTGGGTATCTCTAGAAGTTCAAGGACACTGATTTATGTAACAGTGGTAAAGGAGGTTACAGCCTGTTCCCAAAGATCTAACCACCCTTGGGCTAATTCACTTCAAGGAATCAGCTGAGTTTCAAAATTATTATAAAGAAATTGTGTACAAATTTAACTAAAGTATATTTCTAGGTTATTTAAGAAGAAGAAACAAAGGTTATTTGAGGAGAAGAAACAAAGTTTGGCATGAATTGTGTGTGCACATACTTATCTACACCTAAATAAATGAATGATGGGGTTTAGGTAAAGTGCTGACAATATAGAACTAATAGGTAAAATTTTGATTTATGCAGAATTTAATTGCTTTGGCAACTCTTAACGAACAAAGTGAATATATTTAGATATCGTAAAAGAGAAAAAGAATGGAGGAAAACAGGAAAGTCTGGAGAAAAAGAATTGTTTCTATCTAAAATGTTTCTGAAAAAAATTTTAGAAAAAGAAGACTGGTTAAATAATCAATCAACCAAATTTTGCGCTCCCTGCAGGCACTGACTGAGCGGGAGCCCACTATTGCCAATGCATACTGCATCAGCCAAGAGACGTACATTCCAGGTCTCGGACAAGGCAGCAGGAGCTTGGGTCCTTAGAAGAGCGCCATGACCATGGGAAGGGGCTGGTCTGTGGCTGCCCTTCTTGTCGACCACTCAGTCTGGTCCCTCACGAAGGAAATGCTCCATGTACTAACTTGATCCAAACTTACATCTCTGAATAATTTCCATTTTTCAAAAATCCAGTTTAAATAAAAAATCCAGTTTTAAGCACACAGTTCCCCATTTCTTTTCTTTTGCATGGAAGGCTGTTTAACTTGGTGGAGACAAATGGCAAGACAGATTAAAGAACATGACTCTTTAGGAAACATCAGACATGTTCACCAAGATTATCTCCTTGCCTAGGCGCTATTAGCAGGAACAAACGTCTGGGATTAAAAATGCTGAGAATAAAATGCATTTCAATTTAAAATTGTTCAATAATGTGAAAAGCAATTAAGCTGGTAAGGGATGAGATGAAAATAATAGGGTTTACTCCTCCCTCCGTTTTCATCTAGTTTTCTATGCTACCTTAAGATTCACTTCTCCCATGAAGTTTCCACTCAACCACTCTAAATTCCACTCCAAGTTCCTATTGGACAGTGAACTGTACTACTTGTTACAGAGACCACTTCATATTCTTTATGTAACTATAATCCAGATACTTTTGGGTGATTCTGTAATTCGAAAATATCTTTGTATCCCAAATAAAAATGTAAGGGTCCTTTGACAAGAATCTAGATTACATGCAACTCTTAAGATTCTTCTCTTGAAATCCTTCTTTCTTCAAATTCCACCATCTGGAAGTAAATTTTGTTTTTATAACATTCTCTTTGAAGAGTTCAAATTACTAAGACATTTTTGGGTTAAGTAAACCACCAGACTTGTTAAAAATACCTCTGAAATGTGGGCTTTGCTTTCTCTGCAGGTGTTCCTCAGCTGTGTCCTTGATAGTTTCTTCCTTAGAAAGTCATCTGCTCTCACTGCTGGAACAAGCAACGCTTGCAAATGTAGATCTCTAGACCTAATCTCTCCCTCAAAGTTGGCTGCCTACTGTCATTTTCGCTAGGAGTCGGTCAACATTTCCGAATTTGAGCACAATAATTACACTCCTTTTTCCCCCTATTTTACCGTGTCTGCCAGTGAAGCCAATATGCTCCCAGTAATTCCAGACCTTTAATTCCCTCAAAAGAACATGCTCATTGGACTCATGGAAACAGAGAAATGTCCCTTTCCTCTCCCCAGTTACAGCCATGTGGCAGAGGGAGGTTATTAACTCTTCTAAGCCTTAGCTTTCTCCTGTCAAACTGAGATGTTAACAATAATACCTAACCTCAGGGTTAGTGTGAGGATTAATAACAAGTTATTCAGGGAGCATTTATGTCAGGTATAAAGTCCTTTGGCTTTCACTGAGCTCCCTAATCCCCCCTGCAGTTTATCCGTCATCCTCCATGTATTAGTACTTACCAATGCAGTCGGGATAAACTGCTTATTGCGGTCTTGGGGTTTTCACTATGCTGCTCCTCTCATCTTGAAAGTACTCCCCCCACTCCCCATATTTTTATTGACTCCTCTATGCTGCCCTAAGATTCACTTCCTTCATGAAGTTTGCACTCGACCACTCCGAATTCCAGGCTTCCTGCTTCCTCCAAGTTCCTACTGGATAGTGTGCACTATACTATTTGCCACAGACACCATTTCATGTTGTTCTGCATAACTATAATCGAGAGCTCACAGATGATACTGAATATGTATTTGTTGATATAATTAGTTTCTTAAGAAGGTTTGAAGCCATAAGCAGCCTTAAACCACTGAGCATGGGAGTGGCAAATATGCGACCCAAATGTTGTCAAAATATCCTATTACTGGCAGACATTGCCAATTGAGTTCAGACAGCACCCACCCTAGATTCCCTTTCAACAGTGTACCTGCAAAATCACTGTCAACCAATTGAAGATGAAATGTAAGATAAAACTGATTTGTCGTGGGTGCTATGATATACTGCTCCTTTTTCAGATGAGGGTCACATGGTTGACATGACTTATTCGATGTAAAATAGCTTAATGATAGAGTCAGGACTAAAACCTAGTCCTTGTATGAGCCTCTTCAATGCTCTTTTAATTTAGTACTATTAATTCAGGGGGGGAGGTGTCCCCTTTTATTTAGCTACATGATTAAAAGATTAAGAAACTGTTGATTACAAGGAAGAACTATTAACTTTGATTCTCTTTTTAGCTGTAAAGATGATTCCAGGGGCAAAATGAACTCAAGGGTGAGTCACAGGATTTTGGTTCAGTATAAAAGAAGTTGTAATAGAGCTGCACTCAAATGTACCCAGTGTGCTGGGCCCCCTAAGATGGACACAGGTTAGGGACAGGTTGGATGAAGCACTTAAGAGGGTAAAAGTGGTGACTCTCTCGTTAGGTGGGAATGATTGGTTTACTGCCAGGACCTGTGCTGTGCTTTCCCTTTATTAACTCACTTAATCTTAACAACCCTGTGAGGAGGTGCAGCGGTTTCATGTCTACTTCCAGATGAGGAAGAAGACAGAGAATTAAGTGTCTTATACAAGGTCACAATGCTAGACAGTAATGGAATAGGGGTTTGTATTAACATCGCTAACTCCAAAGGCAACATTCTTAATCAGTAACAATAGACAGGGACAATAGTGAGATCATGTTTCACTCATTTAGGGGAGGATGTTTTTAGAAAGCATGCATTTCAAGACTTTTCCTAAGGGCTGCTCCATGGGGGTGGGGGTGGATGGAGTTGCTTCCCTAAAAGTATCTCAACTCCTAATTCAGAAAGTAATAAGAGTAAAGCTTGGCCACGATTTAGGAAAATATGGGAATCACATTATTCTCCTTGTACAGTCCTTAGACTTGTTAGCATAGAAAACAGGCCAAAGTGAAATAACTGGAAAGCAAGAAGCCAACTTAAGATGATTGGTTGGGTCAGGATATTTAAAAGCCTGAACCCAAATGTCTCCTGCTCTCATCATCCTCTGTCTTTCCCAGGGACAGCGTGGACCCCTTTCATCTACATTAACAAAAGAAGTTTTCAGACTTTGAATACCAGGCTGCTGAATAATGACTTTACAAGCTTTATTTTTAAAACTATTGTAAAAACCACAAAGGTGTAAGAACATCAAGCTGTTGCATAAATAGACGTACAGAGTGATTGAAGTTACACAATAATTTCACTTAGCGATTTAAGACTCCTGAAACTTCTGATTGGTTAGTTTGAGATAGATCTGATGCCAAGGTGTTTTTCTCTAATAAATTTTGTAAGACGAAAGCATAGTAGTTAAACACTTTTTGAAAAAATATAAAGTAAAAGTAAAAAAGTAAATAAAAATTAAACCAGAGTTTCTTCAAATAAAGCCTTGTTGATATTTTGCTGTTTTGCTTTTTATTTTAATAAATGAATCTGTAGTTCTACAAAATTATATTCATGTACTGCATACTAATTCAATTTGACTTTTTCTTCTCAGTCTTATTTCATACACATTGTTACCTATTATTTCATACTATTATTACTATTTAATAATGTCAAATAATTTATAATAAAGTCTTCCATGATCCATTACACTGAAGACCACATACAGAAAAGAAAAGAAAGCTAACAATATCTTCCATTTTTCACTCCAGAAAAAAAAAAAAAAAAAAGAACTCCGACTTACTTATGGAAAAGGTCACTTAACACAGATTTTGAGATGTCCTTTTTTTGATCCAATTTTCAGGGCTGTACAACAAAAATGGCACTAGAAACTGCCTTTTCTCAAAAAGATGTAAAAAATTGTGTAACAACAACAAACTGTGCAACAAAAACAGAAAAGGCAGGGATTTTGGGTCCTCCTAAAAGAACTGGGTTGCACACACAGATGCCAAGAATCATGGGGGCCCACATTTAGAGCAAAGTGATTCATTTACAAGAAATGCAGAGGGTAACCTAGGTCAGCTGACTCACATTTGGCCAAGGCTGCTAGAGACAACGTCATTACCATCTGACAAATGTTCACAAGCGTGAATGAACTGAGTTCGCCTCACTGCAGTTCCCAGAGAACAGGTGTGCAAGTCACTAAACAAGATGGGGAAACCTATGGTTGGAGTTGGCACTAATTAGCATCTTTGCTGGCAGCTCAGCAGGAAGGATGAGAGTGTAATGACTGTGGGAGTACTGAGCTACTCTGGAATAGTCAGGGACTCACTGAGGAGCCCTTGTAAAATCTTAATTCTCAAAACAATTGTCCGCAGCACTGGAACTTCACGTTCTGACTCATGTCTACATCTATGTAGACATGTACAGATAGGCTATTTTCAAATCTGCACTGTGGAAAACCCAATGTATTAGCTTTCTGTTACTGTGTCAAAATACCTGAGATAATACAAAAGGAAAAGCTTTATTTTCTCTCAGGGTCAAAGGCTTTAATCCACGGTTGCTTGGTCCTGGTCCTGTTGCTTTGGACCTATGGCAGCTTCTAAATCATGGCAGGAGCACGTGACAGATAGGGCCTGTTCACCACACAGTGGCCAGGAAGCAAAGAGAATAAGACAAGAAAGGGGTTGGAGTCCTGTATCTCTTTCAGTGGCATATCCCCAATGATCTAACTTCCTAAAGTTTTCAACACCTCCCAAGAGTACCACTGTTAGTGATTAAAACATCAACATGAGCATTTCAGGGATATTCAAGGTCAAAACAAAACACCCAGCAAGTAACAATCATCAGCGGCACCTTTACTCACTAACATAATAACACATACCGCTGACTGCCTTACCAGTTCGAGTCCTGCCTCCTCCACAGTGTTTTACTTATCTCTCATCAGATCTCTTTTGGCACTCTGTAGGTCTACTACATATCTGTATCTAGCAGCATTATATAAACAATTTTATAGTTCAGCACAGCTAGATAAATACCTGGGATATTATCTATCCTCTATTTAAATAATGAGACCATCTAAGAGACACCAGATTCTTTCTATTCCCACCTTTGCCCACAGACAGGCCTCAGTACATTATCACTACAGCTCAGCTTATCAGATCTGGTTCCTCTTTGGCCTGGTTAGCACTCAAGGCCCCAAGGAGTCCCCTACCACCCACAATCCCCTTTTTTGTTCAGTCTCATTTCACTTTATTCTCCAACCTTGTCCTTTCTTCTCCAGAAAACTTGTCTTTCTTACTTTTGTTATATACTTGGCAAACCTTGATTCTGCTTCTCTGAACAAACCTATCGCCTCCACAAGGAACACTCTCCCTCCCTTTCAATCAATCCATGGCCATGACCTACTTCCTCCAAGACCTGGCTTGGAGCTCTCTTACTACAGGAAGTTTTCTATGAACAACCACACCCTGGGCATATTTGATACTACGAATTTCCTATATTTGTGTTATCTCTTGAATCAGCTGAACTTTCAAGGACAATTTTTTTATTTATGTGTTTATTTATGTATTTATTTATTTTTATTAAGGACAACAATTTATATCAGTGTGTTTTCCCCACTGTGGTCTGCACAATGCTCTGCACATAACAGATGCTGCAGATGTCTGAACTAAAACGGATGTGATTCTCAAGATTTTTAACAAGTACATATTAAGACAAAAGTGTTTAAGATAAGACTTAGTTTATGAGTCCACTTGTCAAACATCATCAACTGACAATGGAGGTAAGTAGAAGAGTAATAGGTAAAAAGACTGCTCATCCAACACATCACTTAGCCTCTGATACTGCCACTCCTACTCCTCCCGGATCAAGTCTGACAGGAGCTACCAGCTGACAAATGTGTATCCTTCACTACAGTCGATATATACTTTAGGTCACTTAGTGCTAAGAAATAGAAGCTATCATTCTATCATTAGCATTTTGCAGAGGGAAAAGTAGGCTTAGAGAAGCTATGTAATTTGCTCAGAATCACATTTTGAGTGTAAGGTCTGCTTCTTTTAAATCAAGTCTCTCTGAATTAAATGTTAGAGGATACAGAGATAAGAAGATGTGGGAGTGAAGTCAGGTGTGGTAGCATACATCTGTAATCCCAACACTTGTGAAGCTAGGACAGGAGGATCACTGCAAGTTCCAGGTCACCCTGGGCTACATAATGAGTTCAAGGCCAAGTTGAACTACACAGCAAGACCCTTTCTCAAGAGAAGACAAAGAAGATGAAGACGAAGGAGAAGGTAAAGGAGAAGCAGGCAGAAGGGGAAGAAGTAGAGGTAAAAAAATTCCTTGCGTCTCATTTTTCTGAGCCCTATCCAGTCCAATCTTCCTCCATCTCTGTGGTGCCCAGATGGGCCAGGTCCTTGACAGATCCCTGGGAGGCTCTTGGTTCCCAGCAGGCAGGGGTGACTGCTGAGTACTCACAACTCAGTTCCAATCTGAGAACTGCCCAAGTAGAAAGGAGCTGCTTCACTCAAGTCCCAGCACCACTTCAAGACTGGTCAGAGATAGGATGCAAAGACTCAATCACCCTGCATGACTTCGAGATATTTTTGAGGGGCTGGTGCAGCTCCACTGTTTCCCTACAGCACTGGCTGAGACCTCAGTGATAACAATGTATGACTCAACCTCTCCACTTAGTTCTCTTCTCTTCCTTCCCTCTCTTATATATTTGCTCCTGAGAGCTCTCCCTAAAATTCTCCCGCCAACAAATGTCTGCCTCTGAGACTATTTCCTGGAAACCTCCGGAAGACCTGAGCCAACAGTGAGAAAGGAGGAATCAAGGCCCACAACCTGGACTGTGACCAGAAGCAAGAGAGAGGTGCTGGGTGGGCACATGCCAATTCCCTCTTTGGTAACAGCCATGTGAAGTAGTGGGAAATGGGCAGAGCCTGCATCTGCCTCCCTCTCTACCTTGATGTCCCCTATGCCTCAGTGTGGAGCTCTCCTTGTCCCTCTTTCCCAGCAAGAACCAGAACCCCAATATCCTCTCCCTTCTCTCCTCTGTCCTACAGACTGTTTCAGGAAAAGATTTGAAGAGGCAAGTCACACAAAGGAAACAATAAAATTACTACACAGTATTACAAATATGGGATTTCAAATAAACTATTGCTTATTTTAAGTTTAAACCAAAGAAAAATTCATATAATAAAATTGCAGATAATTTTTCACTAAGTAAAATACACACTGGAGCACCTACAGTGTTCAGCTGCAGTTACAATTTGGGTGGAAGAGGGACTATTTCAGGTTGGGGGGAGTGGCCACCTCAGCCTTCTGGAACCGTCCCCTGTGGGTGACTCTTCCCTGAGGCTATCACTGTCTCTACATGTAGGTCCCACTATGTTGACTCAACTCCACACTGATTCTAGGAAGCTCCCAGTGCTGATGAATTTCCATGCTACAACAGAAGCAAGCATCTATGGGTAGCTGCCCCACTCCCCAGGACTAAGTAAAATTCTACAGTCTTTTCATATGACATTCATTTCCCCAGAAAAACAAGTAACCAGCTCTTCTTCTGTTCAAGTCAAAAGCACACTAAAAGCATTTTTTAAAAATACTAAAAAATTGCTCAAAAGCAGAAGACTCCTAAATTCAGTCTCCATTGATACTCAGCATAGACATGACTGCGTACTTTTGGACAGGTTCAAGATAAAGGGCACACAGAACACAATTCACCGGGGTGATTTTACTATGGTGTATCTACTCTTGTCTGACGGCGTCTTTATGACTATTGAAGAAAAATAGAAGACATTGCTTCTACTTTGCTCATATCTCAAAAACTGAACATGAGGGCTGCTCCTTGGCAGATGCTGTCTTGTCACAAATTAATATATAAATGAGATGAATAAGACACTAGAGATTCAAGGACCAAGAATTTCAATTGCTGTTTATTATTATCATCATGCTAGGAATCCCTATGTAAGTTGCTTAACTTTTCCTTAAACCTCAGTTTTAAAAATTGGAGAGGAGTGTATGTGTGTAAATACAGGTTTGTTTTACATTCATTTATCAGGTGTAATCAATACAGAATTATTCGCAAATCCCCCAAAAGAATATAAACTTTCCTTTGGCAATGTAAATGTAGCTTTTTAGTCTGGCACACGCATTTTCATTAATAAAAATTATAAGAATTTTAATACTTAGATGAGAATGCTTAATATACTCATATATACATACCTGGAAAAGAGAAGAGTGTGAAATATGACTCACCGCAATGTGAAAGGTGTAACCTTTCAGATGTAACCCAAAATTCTGGGGCTACTTACCTGGATATACTGCCACAGATGACTGAGCATGGCTGAGTACTGTGCAAATACCAGACCGCTTTGGATACACCAATTAATATACTGATTCGAATGTGCCAAGAGAGTGGGGCTGTGTTACCCTAAAAAGACAACAGCAATTAGTATGGTTGCACTTTCTGAATACAAACTACTTCTGTGTTCATTACGTGGAAGTGCACGAGAAGATACACAGAGGGCAAGGTGGGATGAGGGAGGTGAATCAGCATTTTTTGGTGTGCTACAACCCAATTTAAATTTCAGACAGATTTCTCTCTGCTACTGGGGATGGTTCTACAACTCTTTATAGATGACAGATATACCTAATAATTTTCAGTATTAACTTAATCAAAATGACTAGTGGGCTGGGGGTGTAGCTCAGTAATAGAGTATTTGCCTAGCCCTACCAAAACCTAAGACCAAAAACCAAAAACCAAAAACCTAAAATAGTGGAGAGACTGAGGCAGATGGTTTCCAGGTTTGAGGTTAGACTGAATAACTACAAGATCCTGTCTCAAAATGACAAGTGCTGGGGGGATAAGCTCAGTTGTACTATGCCCCTGGGTTTGATCTCCTGTGCCACAAAACAAAACAAAAGACATATGAAAAGGTGACACTGTTTAACAGTTCATAAAGATATTTAAATTACTTGTGGCATAATAGTGTGGGTAATTGAGAATAATCTGCTTTTATTCTCGTTTTAGTGGAAACAACTTTTTAAGAATCAATTTTTAAACTAACCCTTCAAAAACATCTAGTAGACAGAGGAAGAAAGATGGTGGAACAGTAAGCAGCAGAGTAAACAGTCTCTCTGAGAGAAACAGTTCAGATGCTGGAATATAACATCATGGAGAGGACAACAAGGAAGTGGGTCCCCTGAACCAAGGAAGAATCTAAAATATGAATTGAAGCCCAAAGAGAATAAAAAGAATTTAAATGAAGAAGAAGGCAGCGCCTCAGCCTGGAGCTGGATTCACCCTGCCAGAAGACCTGCTGAGCCTGAAGATGCATGCGGTCACGGTTGCGGTCATGGTCACAGCTGCAGTCGACCCCGGAGGTCTCTGCAGAGAGGCCTAGGAGTGAAGGAGAGTGGCAGATGTGGAGATCTACGCTGGCTGCTGGTGAGTGCTTGGAATTCCACCCCACCCCCACCCCACGGGAGAGAGTGATTGGTCAGGCGCCATCTTGGACTCGGGCAGGTTATGCCCCCTGGGGCCAAGACCGCTAACTACTTCTGGCATCAGTACCAGGTTGTGGGTGGACCCTCGGAAGTTGCTTGAAGCCAGAAAAACCAGTCATTTGGGAGCTCCGGGTTGTGGGTGGACCCGCAGAAGCTGATCGGTTGGAGATGGGATCCCATGTGAGTTTCAGACAATATCGCTAAACAGCTTAGATTCGCAGAGCCTGACCAAGTCTGCTCCCGTGCAAACCCCAGGTGGCCTGGTCCCCAGTTCAGTGCAGAGACACAGGCACCCAACATCAGATATACGTAGCCAGCACTGGCTAGAAAAGACAAACAGCCTAGCTTCGGAGAGGTTGTGGCCAGTGCTGGGGTGCCTAGAACCACACTACCGGGGTGGAAGAAATCAAGACTATGCCAAGACAAAGAGGGAGAGGGCAATCTCTGGCGTCCAACCCAAGCAGTGCAATTCCACAGAAGGAAAACATGGAGATCGAGAATTGCACACCTGAAATGTCTGAAGTGATGTCATCTGAAGTGAAGAAAGAACTTCAGGAAGCTTTAAGAGAAATTAGAACAGAAATTCTATCCCAGGTAAAAGAGGAAATGAAAACCATAATAAAAGAAATATTAAACATCTCTAAAGAAGACACATAAAAAAATAGAGGAGCATAGGAAAATGAGGGAAACCATGAATGAACAGCATAAGAGAGATTTAGAATGTGTGAAACAGATTCAAAGAGATATCCAGAAAATTAAACATTCATTCGATAGCTGGCATGTTGACATGAAGGAAACTAAAGAAAGACTTTCAAAGCTTGAAGACAGGATTGCAGCCTATGACCGTAAAAGGAAAGATCTCTTAAAAATAACAAGGTCTCAGGAAGTAACAATTCAACAGCTGGTGGACAACTCAAAGATGTGTAATTTAAGAATTAAAAATGTGAGTGAAGAAGCAGGTGTCAAGACAAATGACATCAGGACCTTATTTACAGATATAATTTATCAAAACTTCCTAAGCATAAAAAAAGAATATGACATTCAAATAAGTGAGGCATACAGAACTCCAGCTAGCTATAACCAAAACAAATCTACACCCAGACATAGGATAATCAAGATCCCAGAAATTCAACTCAAGAACAGAATATTAAAAGCTGTTAGAGAAAAGAAACAGATCATCTATAAACGAAAACCCATGAGAATCACAGCAGACTTCTCAACACAAACCATCAAGTCAAGAAGAGGCTGGAGTGAAGGAATGCAAGTCCTGAAAGAAAACAATTTCCAACCCAGACTGATGTACCCTGCAAAACTTTCCTTCAAAATTAATGGAGAAACAAGATACTTCCATGACAAAGAACAACTCAAGGAATTCATGACCACCAAACCAACCCTACAAAGATTACTAACGGACATTTTAGAGAGAGAGAAAAAGGACCACGGTCTCAGGAACAATGTCAGAGGGGGACCATCAGGTGGGGCCACTCGACTCAATGGAGAGGAAAAATAGGGAGCCAATGGCAGGAAAATAGCATGGCAGAGACAATACAGTGCAAGAGGGCCTTAAGACACTAATAGAAAGAAAAAGAGGCATAGTGGATCAGGAGACAGGATCCATCAATATGCTCTATGCAAGAAACACATTTAGCTAGAAAGAAAATTCATAGTCTGAAAGTCAAAGGAGAGAGAACAATGTCCTAGGTGACAGAGAGCCAGCAGAAAAAAAAAATAGGGGTAGGCTGCCCATTAATTGCAGAATGGGTAAGAAAGACATGGTATTTCATGGGGTGGAAACCTACTCAGCTATAAAGGAAGATTAACTTCAAGGCTCTTGTAGGTAAATAGAGGCAACTGGTAATAGTGCTCATGGATGTAATGGACCAGAGTCACAAGGATGAATTTTGTGTTGTCTCCATAGCATAACAAACTAAAGGTGTTAGTGGGATCCAAAATGCACAATACATATTGGGAAAGTCAAAGGAGAGGAATTATCTAAAAAGGGAAAGAAATGACCACTATTAATCTATTATCATGATTTGAAATTCAGATTGTATTCATTGTTCTGATTAGTTTCATTTTATTCTGATTTGTTTGATTTTATTATACTTGATGGCATGGACAGTTATTTTAAAGCAGCCATCGAGGATGTCCAATTAGCTTGTTTAGAAATCCTGTATGGCTTTCATTGTTTGTTTTGATTGATTTTACTCTATTCTGTATGGTTTGATTGTAATATGTCTGAAGGTATAGGCAACTATTCTGAAGATAACAAATATTATGGTAGCCAATGCTGTTTTGCTAATATCTTGAAATTCTGTATTGCTTACATTGTTTTGCTTTGTTTGTTTTGTTTTGTTATGTTTTGTTTTGTTTCTACTATTTTAGTTTGTTGTATTTTGTTTGATTTTACTTATCCCTGATGGTATGGGCAGGTATACTGCAGATAACAAGAGGCATTATGGTAGCCATTATCGATTGCTTTTTACCCTGTTTAAAAGTCATGTACCATGTTCATTGCCTTATTTTGATTGACTTTACTCTGTTTTGTTTTGTTTGATTGTATTCTTTTCAAAATAAAAATAAACACCTAGGAGAAATCACAGGAATTATCCCACCTCTTTCTCTTTCAGGAGTCTATAACATTTATGTGTATCCCTTGTATATAATAACACTTTCATGAAGTTATGTAAATGAAAATTATCAGAGAAACAAGGTGGTTGATATAAACTCACTCAAGGTATAGAATCAATAAAAAACAAGGACCCAATAATTAACTCTTTTGGCAAGGAGAACCCAGTAACTTGGGTACTTATAAAGAATTCTAGCAGTGAGAAACTAATTCACAAGGAAGTCCTCTACTTCTTGAGAAACTCATTCTTGGTTATGCTCTCACATTCACACACCTTGGATTCCTGGCTCCCTGGAAAGGTTGCAGAGGCTCCCTAAGCCCCAGGCTCCAGAGCGTTGGAGGACAAGGCAGAATGATAAACATGACTTACGACACACTGTAATCTGTCAAAAAGGGTTCCATTTCTCATATATGGATAAACCAGACAGAATTTATCAGTCTCTGTAAAATATGCAGCCAACTCCAGTATGTTTGGGTGGTGAAACCTTGAAAGGAAAGATTTTTAAAGCCATCAAATGGTTATTCAAATGGAAAATACTCTGGTTTGAGGGACTGTACAGCAGGGTGAGAAACCAGTCAAAAGCAAGTAAATTTGGCAAAAGGAGCAGTAATTTCATTGGACATGTGATACAGATTTGCTTTCCTCAGTGTTCTAAAGAGTTCTAACAGTAGTTAGTCTTTTTGATTGTTTATGAGTAAAAATACCAGAAAATTTAAGTGACAGATTCTTAAGATTTGGAATATTGGAAACTTTATAAAAATAAATAACAAAATTCAATATTAAATTATTTGATTCATATGAATACAATATGACTTATTTACTAAATAAAGATAACACAACTGAAATTGTTTATTTGATTTATTTAAGTACAGTGTAGGTAAAATCACCAAAATATAGTAGTACAGATTACTTTCATCATCCACTTATTGAGCACTACTAGGTCAGCTAACTGGGCTTGGTACCAGTCACACCACTGAAAAGAGACAGTAATGTGCTCAAAAAGTTCTTATAGTTATCTAAAATGCACATAACTAGTAAAGTTTGATGGAAAAAACATACCAGTGCTTTTAAACCACAGATTTCTATGTCGGCATAATGTGTATTATTTCTCAGGTTCCTATCCTAATCATCATTTATTAGTATCTTAACAGAAACTATTCCTTGAGCATACATGTAGTTACTATGAAGACCAATGGAACCTGGTAACCACTACAAAATCTAAAACATAAAATTCACACATTCTGTGAACTTCGGTTAACACAACAATTAATTACTGAATACCTACCACATCCTGGGCATGTTTGGGAATATTAAAATAAATAAGCTTGTTGGGCATGGTGGTACATGGCTGCAGGAAGATAACAAGTTCAAGGCTAGGGTTGCCTAGTGAGAGCATGCCTCAAAATTAAAAAGAAAAAAAAATTAAGGGGTTAAGGATGCAGCTCAGTGGTAGAGTGCTCCTGGGTTCAGTCCTCAATACTGAAAAATAATAAAACAACAAGATAAATAAAGCTGTAAAAAAAGAAAGATCCCATTTAAAAGGCCTGTTTGTTTCTTTGAGTAGTTAAGAGTTTGTATAAACACACACATACTGTCATATCCACATAAGTATATATCTTTGTGTGTGTGCCTGCACACACATGCATGTATATGGCTTCTGATTCTTTTTATCCTCCCTTCAAGGAAGGATGTGTTTCTGTGTGAATACACATATATACAGACACATATACAAACACATGAAGAGATGTTTGCTTTTAAAATTGTCAAAAACTTCTGTTATACAAGATCCTTACACCTATTATTTAGATTCTATCTATAAAATGAAAAGCAGTGAACTGAAAAGAAATAGAAGTATTTTTAGCAGAAAAGAAGTAGAGATATATTTAGCAGCTTAAACAGGTGATCTATCCCACTGACTGGCTAATTCTCCTGCAATTTAAAATAATTCAGAGGGGGGAAAATCTTTGGAAGGAAGTAGATAGCAGACATCATGCAGACATGAGTATGGCTTGCTGTTCTTTCTCGCCCACACAGAAGAAATGACCATTTGCTTATTTTTAAACATTAATGATCAAGCAGAAAAACAGTATTCATGAGGAGAGCCCATGAATACTAAACACCATAAACTTACTCCTCTTCAGATTAATCTATAAAGTAGATTCAATCCCAGTAAAAACACCAACAAGCTTTTTCAAAACGAAACACAGACGAATAGTTGTTTTAGTTCACATGCAAACTACCTCATCAGATAAATCAAATAAAACAGACATGTAACGTATAAAAAAATAAAGCTAAAAGTAGCAGAGAAAAAAACTAAAAGCACTAGAGGAAAAAAATAGAGAATTATTTTATAACCTCTTAATAGGGGAGAGCTTTGGTTGGGTTTGGCTAGAGTTTTTTCTGGTTTGGTACCAGGAATCAAACTCAGGACCTCACACTTGCAAGGCAGGCACTGTGCCACTGAGCTAAATCCCCAGCCGAGAATTTTTAAACTATGAAAGAAAACAGAGAATCTACAATAATGAAATAGACAAATTCAAATACATTCAAATCACTTCTACAGGGCAAAAGCTAGAATAAACAAAGACAAAGTGATAACCTGGTAAAACATTATTTCATCTCATAACAGAAAAGAACAATAAAGATTGATTCAGTAATCAAAAATCTTTCCAAATATGGTAGCCTAGAACCACATGGCTTCACAGACGACTTCTAAAAAGCATTTGAAGAACTGATGTCAATCCTTCTTATATTCTTCCAAAAAATTGGAATGGAGAGAACACTTCCAAAATCACTTTACTAAACTACTATTACTCTTACACCAAAGTGAGAAAAGGACACTATCAGAAAAGAAAATTACAGGCCAAGATCCTTGCATAATTCAAATACTTTACATATCTGTCCAGAAAATATTGGAAAAGAACATCTTCTACTTGTAAAGGGTGATGAATGAACTCTATAGGGTAAAGGTCCCCCAATGAGAAACGCTACATAGCTGTGGCTATATTTAATTAATCTTTGACAAGGATACCAAAAATATACAAGGGGGAAAGAAAAGTCTTCAATAAATGCTATTGGAAAAACTGGATATCCACATTCAAAAGAGTGAATTTATCTTGCACCATACAAAAAAATCACTCAGAATTATATCAAAGATTTAAATATTTTAAGATCTGAAACTGCAAAGCTCTTAGGAAAAAAAACAAACAAACAGGAAAAAATCTCCTTTACATTGGTCTTGAGAATGATTTTTTTTTTGTTATAACAGCAAAAACATCGGTTTCTTCAGAATTATTTTTTAATAATAAAAAATTAGGGAAGAAACCCCTAAAACTCAATCAACTGAAAGAACATACAACACAGAACAGAATAGGATACACAAATGAGCAAAGTAAGCAAAGCAGTTATGCTACCTTCTGTGTAAAAGGACGAAAGCAAGAAGATAAAATATGCATTTGCCTATGCGTAAAATATATGAGAATATAAACAAGAAATTAATAACACTGTTATTCAGCTGGGAAGTGGGAGAAATATCTTGCCTTGGTTTATGTTTTTTGTACTTTCAGAATTTTGAAAAGTCTGACTTGTACTTTCATAGGCAAATAAAACCTAAATGCAAAAACCTACTATTAGAATTCTGAATTCAGTTTTCAGTGACTAAATGACAGGCATTAAGTTTTTATAATTAACCTCTATTTCCATTTCTGGCTCTTAGTATAAAAGAGAAAGGATTCGGTGTAATACCTTCTCTCCCCACTTTCCCTTGCACCACTAATTTACGTATCTGTTTAGAAAACATCCAGAAAGAACATTTGCTATGCATAAAAGGTGATGAAAAAATGGTATAGGGTCAGGGGTCTCCAATGAAGAAGGTTGCACAGCTGCAGATATGATATATATGAAAATGAAGTCACCTAAACTTGTTTCCAAAGACTCTCAGACTTATGAATGAATTTCTAGAAAGTAATATGCACATCAAAAGCATTTGGTTTGTCTAAAACTCTTCCTGAAGATACTTATACTGATGAAATAGTTTCTAGACTGTAATGTCTTAAAGGAAGGGGGAGGAAGGAAATATATACAATTCTAATGTCCTGAGAATTATTCAGTCATGTTAGTCACACACAATTTAACCCACTTCCTTGTGACAGTTCCTTGTTAAAATATGTTCAAGTGAATTATGTAAATGTTTTACGTTTAAATGTATTTTAAGAAATACATGGAAGCACATGTCAAAAATTTACCCAATGTTCTAATATCCAACCCACATTAATTACATGGCAGCCATCCCAATTACTGTACTGTAAAATCAAAGATAAATATGAAAACCAGGCAAAAAGGGAAGAAATTCCAGATAAAATATACTCACAGTAGTAAAACTTCAATCTCTGATAAAAATTTCTTCAAATGTTTCTTATACTGCAATTTCTTCTCCTAAATACAGAAAAGTTAAAAATTAGTATCTTTTTTTTAGTATAAATGCATTTGCAAATTTTTCTGGAGAGAGAATCCTTCATTTTCAACAGATTTTCAAAAACTCATTAATCTCTAAACATTTAGAACTACTGCTCTTGAATTAAAAGTTTTTCTTGTGATATAGCATGTTGCCAAATTTTACAATCAAACTTAAACCATATTTTTACAATTAACAAAATTAAAATATATATATGTATATAAAATCTCATGGGAGTTAGAAACTCTTCCCTTGATCTCAAAAGAAAACAATTTGTGTAACCTATATTCTCCTGCAGAATTTTTACTATTTTGGCATTTGCAGGTTGGCTTATTTGGATCTGCATTAATGTTGAAAAGACAAGCCTACTAAAGAAGTAAAAGTAAAATTTCTTACTACAAAGAAGTTTTGAAGGCTCTCTCAGAGCTTGACGCATGAATACTGAATAAATTGGTATGTTTAGTAATAGCATTGTTCTTAGTCGTCACATACTTGGCACATTCTTGATGCCTTCAAACAAGTCACATCATTGCACATTCCTGGATTTCAGGTTCCTAAACTCTACCATGAAAGAGTTAAATTAAATTTGCTCCTAGGTCCTGTTAGCTGTAAGGTGTTCACTTGCAAACTGCTAGCAAGGGAAGAATTTTTAGAGCTCTGTCCTCAGAAACAAAGAGGACAGGAATTCAGCAGGAATTCTTGAAGCTAGTTTTCAAGTTAAACCAGAAACAGTAATCTGAGCAAAAAATCATGTTCAAGAACCACTTTATCAAAAGTTACATTTTACATGTCCACTGTCCTAGGTGCCAGATAGGTCTCCATTATTTGTCACTTTTTACCAGACACTTAACTTCTCTGAAGTTATAATTTTCTTATTCTGAAAAGTGAATGTTACTTTTCATGTTTCTGCTCACCTAGCACTCTAACACCTTGTTGCTGAAAGTGTGGTTTTATGCACCACCACCCCCAAAAAACCAGTTACAGTGGTTTTTGAATCTGAATCTGCTGGGCTCATTCCCAGATCTGCTGAACCAGGATCAGCATTACAAGATGATTCCCAGATGACAGGATAAACATTGCAGCTTGAGAAGCACAGATCTGACATGTGTAATACAATTCCTTACTTCCTTACTTCAAGTAATTGGAGGTAATGTCCCAATGTTACAGCATTAAATGTCTTTTAAAAACATTCTGTGGTTAAGGCTTCATTAAGTGATCACGTTTCCTGAAAAATGCATGTGAATGCATGCGTGTATGAGTGTATGAGTGTGAGTGTGTGTGTGCGTGTGTGTCTGGATATAGGCTAATCTAAAAGGAGGATGGATCTAAAAGTAGTGGGCAAAAATCCAGTAATATGTCCATTCACCACCCTAAAAGAGAATTAAAATGTTGGTAGTGTTGGACCACAGAGAGTTGGACTTTTTTCAGTCCTTTTCAGTTGTTAGGTCTTTTTACTCTCAGTGGTTAGCAACTAAATTCTTGAAAAGGGATGCGTACTTCATTCATTTCACCCAACAAACACTGACAGAAGCATGGTGATGCAGGCTTGTAATCCTACTACTCAGGAAGTCAGGGCAGGAGGATCACAAGTTCAAACCCTGCCTCAGCAACTTAGTGACACTTTGTCTCGAAAGTAAATAAAACAAAAAGGGCTGGGGATGTTTCTCAGCTTTAGAGGACTTGGCTAGCATGTGTGAGGATGAGTTTCGTCCCCAGTTCCATAAATCAATCAGCCAATCAATCAATCCAAAAAAACAGCACTGCCTCTATAATAAGACAAAATACAAAATCACAAAGATACCAAGACAAAAATTCTTCAGTGAAAGCCAGTTAAGTCAGCGGGAGAAGCAGATAAAGTAATCAATACTATGAAATAATAAAATAATGCTGAAGGATGGTCATCTCGACCATACAGGAGGGGTTAAAAACCACTCATCTGGAGAACAAGAAGAGAAGGGGATATATGGGCAAGGAAATCTCTTTCTAAAATCAGGCTAATGGAGGAAAAAACTCCCAAAAGGGAAGGTAATTTGGTAGCTGCTGCGAAGAAAAGAGTGCAAAGACCCTTTGAGCGGTGGCCCTCGGGCTCAACCAGAATTGGCACTAAGAAACAGGTGTCAGTTAGTCACCTTTAGAGCAACCATGTTCTATTCGTTAAATGGTTTTATGAGTAGATTTTTGTTATCACATTGCTCATTTTCTCAGGAACCACGAGATATCTATATAGAACAAGTGGTACAAATTACAATTTTGGAAAATAAAGAAACTAGATAAATAATTTTTTAAAGACCCTGTAATACACAGTAAATTGAAAACTAGAGATAACTTTCAAGCCCTCCTTCTCCCCTAAGTCCCAGTCTTAACTAAGGAGTCACTATATTTGGTCCATTTTGCCTCCTATCTTAGAGCCACCTTCTTACCTTCTGCACCTCCAGGACTTTGTACCTGCTATTTGTTCCACCTTCACTCCCTCTCCTTGATTGTCTCCTAAAATTTAGGAGGTGTAACCAGAAATATGGTGAATGCTGCTGTGGAGTGACATCCCAAAGCAAAGGCAGGCTCATAAAAATATTATGGGGCATACTTGTCTACCTTATTCATCAAGACTGGCACTGCATGATTTCTGACTTGTCCCCAAAGTCAAAATGACCATGAAAGGCAACTGTTTTGAATCGATTCAGAATACTGAGGCAGTGCTCTGGCCCACAGCAGCAGTACTTAGCTTTCCAGGTAATTCTGATATGCAGTAGAGTTAAGCCCTGTCCACATCTTAATTATATATCTAAGTATCCCTCTATTAGGTCTTTCTTCCTCTAGTCTAGTTCTTTTTTTTTTTTTTTTTTTTTTTTGTGGCACTGGGGATTGAACTCACAACCTTGCACTTGCCAGGCAGGTGCTTAGACCGCTGAGCTAGATCCCCAGCCCTGTTTTTGAGACAGGGTCTCACTATGCCGTTCAGGCTGGCCTTGAGCCCACTTTGTAGCCCAGGCTGGTCTCGAACTCACAACGATCCGCCTGTCTCAGCCTCCCGAGTGCTGGGATTCCAGGTGTGAGCCACCACGCCCGGCTCTTCTCTAGTTCTTATAATCTTCCTTCAACTCTTCTGTCAAATTCCAATCTCGTCACTTAGCTTTTAATTGAAGTTACATTTAAAAAACACAAATCTAATCCTTTTCATTCTCCTACTTAAAAACCATCCACAGGTTTAACTTAATAGAGGTGATTAAAATATATGGTGTATGTTTGAAGTTTTAAAAATTATTATAGTAAAAGACACATTAAAACTAATCCCCATCAAAATATGCTCCCTCTTTTCAAACGCACTTATTTCATCATTCTGGTCACTTCTAAAGAGATTCTAGAGCTCCTCTCAAGTGCATTTAGGAGGTGTAACCAGAAATACGGTGAATGCTGCTGTGGAGTGACATCCCAAAGCAAAGGCAGGCTCATAAAAATATTATGGTGTGTACTTGTCCACCTTATTCATCAAGACTGGCACTGCATGACTTCTGGCTTGTCCCCAAAGTCAAAATGACCATGAAAGGCAACTGTCTTGAATCAATTCAGAACACTGAGGCAGCTACAACAGCTAGAGATACTTAGGAAAGACTTCCAGAACTGCTTAAGAAAGTAACAGGAATGATGAGGTAAGTGTGTTTGAGGAAGGAGGAGTTATTTTGATGGGAATTAATGGTAATGTGTCTTTTACTGTAATAAACTTTAAAAAAAATCTAATTGTTCACTGTATTTTCTGGTCATACCTCATATTTTTTCAGTAACATCTTTTGTTACACTCCCTTTCGCTTCACCAAATGAACTGAGATTCATGAGTAAGGCCAATGCTTGCATACATGCACCTCCAGGACTTTGTACCTGCTATTTGTTCCACCTTCACTCCCTCTCCTTGTCTCCTAAAATTCTACCCATCCTTTGAAATCCACATAAAAGTTCCCATTATTTTCATTCATTTCCAATTTTTTAAAATATGCTTATTGAGCAGTTACTCTACTCCAGACATTCTTCTAGGTGCTAGATACAACCCTCCTCTGGGTAGAGAGATACTACCTTTTATGCACTCCCAGGCCCTTTTGTACAAATCTCGGCTAACGTACTTTGCTTTAGCAGTTTAATCTTTTCTTAAATTGGCTACTACATGTGAAAGACTGTGAGCATCACAATGACAGAGGTAGCCTTTTTCATTTCTACATGCACAGACGCCCAGCTCATAGGAGCTGGCTGTTTGTGGACTGCTAACAGTGAAAAACATGAAGTACAGCTCTTTTGTGCATCTGTGTAGGTTCCTACCACTTATAGACTTTGAAGTTTGAGTTGCTCATTCCCTCCCTGCTTTCCTGGCCATAGCACCTCAACTATCTTCCAATCTCCTCCTGCTCTGACGGTGAGCTTGTTGCTCCTACTTGAAGCCTCCTCTTTCCCACTCTCCTGAATTGTGACAGAAGACAATTTATGAAGTAGCACTGAATACCCATCTGCAGCACGGCCCTGAAGTTTCCTCATCCTAACAAGACTAACATAGCCTAATCCTCTAAGCAAAGTCCCAGAAGCCTTACATAGATTTTCACAGAATTCTTCTTCATGCAGTGTATCTGACGGGAAGGATATAATTTCCATATTCTTACAAGATGGACACTCATTTCTCAGTCAGTTCTCTAGTGATATATCTTATTTTCATTTAGGAATTTTATTATCAAATATGTGTACTTTCAATGTTGTAAAAATAACACATTTTAGCTAGGCGTGGTGGTGCATGCCTATAATCCCAGCAGTCTGGAGACTGAGGCAGGACTGCCATGAGTTCCAGGCCAGATTCAGGTACATAGTCAATTTAAGGTCAGTCTGAATTGCATAGTGAGACCCTGTCTTGAAAACAAAAAACCAACCAACCAACCAACCAAACAACCGCCCCCCACATTTTAATATGAAATATGAGCAAGTAAATGTAATGGATATGCTGTGATAGTAATTCTTCTCATACCTGTTTAAATAATTTAATGGCGTATGTTCGGTTTCGAATGTCCACCTTGTATACCTCAAAAATCTCCCCTTCACCAATTTGGAAGTTTTTGTGGAAATTCTTGGTTCCTTCGATGATGTTTTGAAAGCTGATGGGGGGTTCAGGCAGTATTCCTTAGAAGGAGAAATAGGGAGAAGATAAGCCACCTTTTTTTCTCTTGTTAAGAATCAAAATCACTGGATAACCAGGGTTTCCATAATGGAAATACATTAGAACCCAGTGGAAAGTCAGCAGCAGAAAAGACCATGAACCCAAAATGAAGCCCAGCACGTGCTCTCTGCTAATTTACTGGGGCTTGGTTCTCATTACCCCATAGAGCAAGGAAATGACATTTTAGGCATTTGGACAAATATTATTGTGATTTTATCACCTCTCCAAAGAAAGCGGCCAAAAAGCTTGCTTGGGGAAACTTTGCCAACATTCTGTTTTCTTGTCAATCTAGTGCTGTTGACCCATCATGAATCTAAAACTACTAAAATAAAACCCTGAAGTGGAACTCTTGATATGCTTAAACAGTATTCTCTAAGCATGACTAACAGAAATAGTTTTCATGAGCTAAACCCTAATGACCGAATTTACTTTTAGAGTAAATTAGGAAGATAATACACTTTTAAAAACACTATCCAAAGGGAGTTTGCAAAAAAAAACATTTAAAATAATCTAATACAAATTATTTTAAAAACGCTTGGCTAAATCCATCAAAGCCAACATGGGCAATACTTTCACAACTAATAGAGAATAAAGACATTTACAGTTTGACTTATCTGATTGCTGAAGAATGGAAACCTTATTTAACCTTTTCAATTCTCTTTTCAACAAAGAGTAGCATCAGATCTAGTGAAAAAAGATAGGGCAAGGCAGCTCTAAATAAAATTTTGTCAGAATGATTTCCAGGTGGGACTAAATTAGTCTACTAGTAAAGTAGGAAAGTTAATGTGAAAACTGAATTTTCATATGGACCCTCTGCTCAGCAATTATCTCAAAAGATTTTTGTAATTGCTTTGAAATTTCCAAAGCTATATAAAAGGACATGAGTTTTTAAATGTTTTCTTATGCTACATAAAAGTAAATTTTACTAACAAAGAAAGTCCCTCTATGATAAGAGGCCACAATTATGTTCTTCATTAGCCAAAGGATTCTTAACATAACACCGTCTCATTCATTCGAACTACAAATGTCAACCAAAACTGAAAATATTTTGAAATCTATGAAAGTTTTATACTGAATCTGGGTATAAATGGTTAAAATGTTTACTAGGCATGTTCTTATCTAAATTCATTTATGTGACAAAGAAAAAGTTGGTTTTGGTTGTTTACCTTTTCCATTATGTTTAGGAGTAAGAACATTATCCACTGTGACACTGGCTGTTTCCTAAAAGAAAAAAATACACACTAAGGTAATTTCATTTCATAATTTGAGGGAAAAAAAGAGTCTTAACAGATATCCAAAGTTCTCCCAAGAGACTACAGAGTGCAATAGAGTAGAATTTAATTTGGAAGAAAGCTAGTATGAAGTTATTTCACTTTACTCAACAGCATTCACTGGTACCCCATATATAATTAAGGCCTCCATATCACTCAAAAACTCAAGTATCAATGCCATAGTCTATTTCAAATGACTTCTAATGCTATAAAAAAATCATTGCTAATTTGCTATAAAAAATAACAGTAACATGCAAAACACCAACAAGAAAAAGAAAATTAAAAGCTGACTTAAGACAACTCACAGCACAACTCACAGCATCCATAATTGTACTAAGTCCGATCTCTAGCAGATGACAGATGGTTATGAATCTCTAATTTCCTAAACAGACTAAGGCATTTTTAAAAAATCGTGGCCTAGCTGACATTCTTCTGCAAGAGACTTTCATTTTTATGCTCAATTATTTATGCAACAGCATCCCAGCGTCATTTTCTATGTATACATGCTCTACCTTGGCTGATATGTTGGGAAATCCATATTCCTGACGACTCTGCTTTAAAGGATGGGTGCCTGTTCCTGAAAGAGAAATAAAGGAAGCTGAGTACAAATATTCTTCTTTCTAGTGTTTTTTTTCTTCCTTTCTGAGATTGAAAACAAGTTTCTTGCTAGTAATGTTCATGTCTACAGTTCAGCTTCCTTCATATGGAATGGGTAAAAATTTACACCATTTGTAAAACAGTTTTCTAAAGATCAAATATTATAGAAGTATTATTTTATTTGCTTAAAACATGGGTAGCTGCTTCAAATTACTGTCAGACATCATTAAAATATTAAAATACAAGCTAGAAAATTGAAAGCAAAAAATGTAAAATTGTTACACCTTTTTGCACATATACTTTTTTTGGTCTTTTTGAGACAGGCTCTCGCTATGCAGTTCAGGCTGGCCTTCAGCTCACTTTGTAGCCCAGGCTGGTCTCGAACTTGCAATGATCTTCCTGCCACAGCCTCCTGAGTGCTGGGATTACAGGAGTGCACCACCATGCCCCGCTGCACATATACTTAAAAGTTTTAAAGTTATTATATCTCTGTGGGTTAGTTTATTTTTATACCATTTTATGCCATTAGGTATTATATGTGGTTGCGTGTGTGTATATTTTATCAACCATCAATACTCACTGCTACTTTCCAAATATAGACTATAATTTTGCTTTTTATAATTCTGTCTGAACTGAGGGAACCTATATAGCTTTCTACAAAAGATTAAAACTTTGTTGTTTCACTGTCGTTTCTAACATTTTGATTCAGACTTCAGAAAATTTTTATTTCATCTTCCATTTTTCTTAGATTATGTTGTAGTGTTTCTTATTTTGCTCGGCAAACTAGTAACAAACACAACTAATAACAAACTTATTAAACAGCACTATAAAACTACTAGACCTTATAGACATCTACAGAACATTCCACCCAAAATACAATATGCACACGGTTCTCCAGTGCATGCTAGACATTTTACTGAACAGGTCAGATATTGGACAATTAAATAAGATTTGAAATCATACAAAGTATGTTTTCTCTTTTTTTGTTTTTTTTTGCGGCACTGGGGATTGAACTCACGACCTTGCGCTTGCCAGGCAGGCGCTTAGACCGCTGAGCTAGATCCCCAGCCCTGGTGTTTTTGAGACAGGGTCTCACTATGCCATTCAGGCTGGCCTTGAGCTCACTTTGTAGCCCAGGCTGGTCTCGAACTCACAATGATCTGCCTGTCTCAGCCTCTCGAGTGCTGGGATTACAGGCGTGAGCCACCACGCCCAGCTTGTTTTCTCTTTTATAAATTCATTTTTATTAGCATGATGATCCATAATGAATGCATTCATTATGTACTACAATATATATTTTCTGACCACAAGGTAATTAAACCAGAAATCAGCAATAGCAGAAAATTTTGGAAGTTCACAAATATGTGGAAATTAAACAAGATATTCATAAATAATAAGTTAAAGAATAATTCACAAGGTAAATTAGAAAATACTTTGAGATGAATGAAAATGAAATCCCAACATACCAAAACCTATGATGCAGCATAAGCACTGTTTATAAAAAAATTTATAACTGCAAATACCTACTTTAAAAAAGGAGAAACATCTCAAGTCAATCACCTAAATTTTCACCTAAAGGAAGTACAAAAGAAAAGCAAACTAAACTGAAGTGAGCACAACAAAGGAAATAATAAAGATTAGTGTGGAGGTAAAATGGAGAATAAAAAACAAAAGAGAAAATCAGTGAAACCAAAGTTAGTGCTTTGAAAAGAGATTAAAAGAAAAAAAAAAGGACAATCTTTTAACTAGACTGACCAAGAAAGAATGAGAGAAGACACAAATTAGTAAAGTAAAGGACACCAAGTTCACTGAAACAAGAATTATAAGCTTCTATAAAAGTTATTCTATGAACAATTGGATTCCATAAAATTAGATAACTTAGATGACATGGATAAATTCCTAAATGACAAATTACTGAGACTAACTCAGCAAGTAACAATCTGAATCCATATACAAGAGGTTAAATTAGTACTACAAACTTCCAGTAAAGAAAAACCCACGCTCAGATAACTTCATTTGTTAATTCTATCACACATTTGATGTTTAACACAAACCCTACACAAATTCTGCAAAAACAAAAGAGGACAGAAAAATTCCCAAATTATTCAGTGAAGCCAGCATTATTCTGATATCAATGCCAGGGGTAAATATTACAAGAAAAGTACAGAGCAAGATTTCTTAGTTATATACATGCAAAAATTCTCAACACAATAACAGCAAACTAAAGTGAAAAACACGTAAGAAATATTATATACCATAATCAAGTTAAATTTATCCAAGACATGCAAAATTTGTTTAATACCTGAAAATTAATGTGACATACCAGATTAATTATGAAGGACAAAACTGTATATTCATTTCAAGAGATTGTGGGAAAGCATTTGGCAAAATCTAATACTCTTATCATGATAAAAATCAGTAAATAAACCCTAAGAACAGATGGCAATTTAATCAATTTGATACAGGGCATTTATTAAAAACCCATACAGTTAACATCATACCTTATGTTTTTCCCTAAAAATTATACTAAAAGATCTAGCCAAAGCAACTAGACATCCAGAATTAGGTATGTCACATAGAACAAAATTTGAATTCAAGGCGCTACAAAGGCACTAAAAGTAATCACCCTTTTGTTAATACAGTCATAAAATCAAAGATTCAAAATGATTCTTCTGAGACGCTAGTATAAAGCTGCAGATTTCATATCAAACTGGAAAACAACTGATCATTGAAATACAAAAGGAAAATATGGTATGTAAGGACATGACTACCAGAAAACATAATAACAGTAACTAAAGACTCTACTTTCTTCACCAATTTGATTATGTCCCGATCTCTGAGGGAATGGTTATGGCTATGAATAAACCACCTAGTGGTAGCAACCTGAATTGCAGGAATAGCTCTGGGCGGAAATACAAAGCCTTTCTCATTTCTCAGTAAGACTTGGAAGACAATCGAACCCAGAAAGAGACACCTGGAAGTTACAATGTGAACAAGCATTCCTTTAAAAGTCATCCCACAAAACAAGGGAAAATTAAAGAAAGATAGGCAAAAATTTATTAACTGCATAACTGATAAATCTGTCCATGGTAGCAGCACAGAACAACTAAATCTTTTTATGCATTTCTCATTAGAAGCTCCAAATTCTAATTAGAAAAGGAGCTACAAGAACTAGCTACAACTTGATCTGTTCATCAGACTACATGTTTCCAATGAATCATCACATTTCACTTTTGACAACCTGTACAATTTTGGGAGGTAAGGGGATTTAGTACTAGGGACTGAACTGAGGGTCTTCACACTGAGCTATCTCTCAAGCCTCTTTTTTTCTTTTGATTTTTGAGACCAGTCCTCTCTAAATCACTAAACTGTCTGGGCTGGACTTGAACTTGTATTCCTCCTACCTTAACTTCACAAAGTACATGGGAGTGTACCACCACACCCAGCTACGATGAACTTGTTCAAGATTATGAATTAGTTCAAGATTATGAATTAGTTCAAGGTATCAACTCAGTAAATTACAATTAAACAATGGCATTTTCTTTAGTAAAATAGAGTATTATTCTCCTGTTCATCTTGAATTTACCTAACTTCTTATACTAGAACAGTAAACAATCATCTTTCTAATCAGCTAGTCTCATATTTTAAAAAACAAAATCAACCTTGAAACAGACTAGGAGTCAACCAGGAATGTAGAAATTTTGTCTACTTATAGTTAAATCACTCTCTGCTGCATAAAAAACACAGAGAGTGAAAATATACCCTGAAATCTATTCCAAACACTGAAGTATAAAACAGACCCATGTGTCCTATTAAGTTGGTACAGTTGTGAACAGCAAGCCTTGTGGGTGGCGTCAGTGGTTGGAAAATGCTCAGATAATAAAAAGACAAGACATTTGCAATTCCCAAGGACTGCCACATGTCACTTGCTCAGATTCAGAATGAAGCATTCTGTTGTACTAAACCAAAGAAAGAATAGACAAAAGGTTAAGGGACTGATTAGCCAAGTTATATAGACAATATCGTGGTGGAAACCTATTAGGAACTATTATTCCATTAATAAAAAAATTTCAAAATAAAACTCTTTCTGAAGCTGTAATTTTCTGGTACATCTTGCTCATGATTTATCCTTGTGTGTGCATATCTTCTTTCCATAATAAGGGAGAGGTTCCTATACACTAAGTTACCAAAGAACATGTATGCAAATATACCGAACGAAAAATATGGATATAGTCAGCCAAAGAAAAAAGACATTGATTCAAAAGTGCCCAACCTGAGTATTGAGTCTATAACACAAATGCCCAACATCACTCAAAATCATTACTGTTGCAGTAAATAAATGCAAGTGGAAGAAACAGAACAGATGATGGTAAGAGACTATTTTACTAACAAAGAAAAAACGAAGAAAATTTTATGGGCTCTATCAAAATCAAAACAGACAAACAGGGAAGAATTACGGAATGAATGACAGGCAAATAATGCAAAGTTAAGACTGTGGCATAATAAAAGCAGTGAAGATAAAATAAAAATCCAAGTTCATTGTGGATGTATCATTTGCAGTGAAATACATGGTGAAAAACCAATTATATTTCTAAATTCTAATTATATAATAGAACAAACAATATATTTAAAACTTAAATATTATGATCTTGATTATGATTCAAAGAATTTTCAAATTTTTGGAGCTGATTCTCTTAGCTGTCAGAAATGACACATTTTAAAGCCAGTAATTTGTTTATAAAATTAAAAAAAAACTATAAAGCAGTAGAAAAGAATGCATTGCATAAGTCAGGCAATATGAGAAAAACATCACACACATGCACTAGCACATACACACACATGAAGCTGCAAAGTCATCTGCAGGTGAAAGTGACAGGTAAGAAATTTTTGAGACAAAACAGGATGAGTCCATGTCTGAGGCAAAATGCATTATTTCCATTTACAAATTATAATTCTTGCAGGATAAATCAAGAACCATATTAAAAAAAAAAAACCATATTTTAAGAATGTGTTTACCATGCTCTGTGATTAAATGAATAGCTCGATAATGCCCCATGTCCTCGAGAATCTGTAAAAGGTCACCGATGGTCTTGTTTTTCTGTGCCCAGGACCACAGTAATTCTCGTGTTCCACTTTTACCTTGGTCTACATATTTTTCAATGTGACGAACATCCAGCCAGCTGTTTGAAAGTCTCTCTGCTATAGAAATTGCAATAGAAAGAAACAAAGAATGGTTTACTTTTATTGGAATATATGTCTTTGTTACCTTATATACTTCATTTTATTTCTAATTTTATTTTGAACTAATTCAGCATATACTCCTTACTCACCTTCTACTAATATTCACATTACTAACCATGGTACAATTACCAGAATTAGTAATAACTAAATTGCAAACATTTTTCTAATTTCAATAGTTTCCCTAATATTTTTATGTGTATAGACCCTATAGTTTCCCACGTTTCATTTAGTCATTTCTCCTCTAAATCTCTTCCAATCTGTGATTCCTCAGTCTTTTTAGGACAGTGAAATGATAGCATCCTTTTCAGGGCATAATAGCCAATGGTTTGTGGTATGGAGGTCTTTCACCATTTACATTTACCTAGATCACTTGGTTAAAGTGGTGTCTAAAGTTATCTTTCTCCTCCTTATAATTTAGTATTGGAAGAAGTGCTTTGAGGTTATGGAAATACATCAGTTCTCAGATTTGACCCAAAATATCTGTACCCATCAATGGACCTTCTTCCTCATCATGAGAAGCGCATTAACTAGGTCAGAATGCAATCACTCTTTTTGTCCTTAGTCTAAGAACATCCAATTAAGATATTGCTTTCCAAAATTACTTAAACACTTTTTTTCATGCCTTCAGTGCAGTTTTTATTCATTTGTAACACATTTGCATTTGGCTGTTGAAGTTTTTTTGTGCAATAGTGCTTTAAATGTTTGTTCCACCCTGTCTTGTTTTTGAGGAATTAACAGCTAATATCTAGGTAGGGTAAGGGAAATGGTTCACTAAAATATTACAGTTTTCAGTGTACATGATTTGTTTAGGGCCTTGTAAAAACATCTTAAAGTGGTTCTGAGAGTATAAGAGCTTTCATGGTGCCTCAGGTTATCAGGATTCTTCAAATGAAAACATATTCTGCCTTGCTGCATGATTTCCAAATTTTAAAGTTTTCTGTAAGGCAAAAGAGGGGGAGAGATGGCAATGACAGAAAAGGTAGCTTTCTTGTTCTTGTGATAATATTTAGGTTAGCACAATAATTTGTGTTCTAAATTTAGCAATGTATTTGTGGGCCATTGATGGTAATGGCAGCATTCCCTCATACCTTTACCTTCACCTAAAAACCTTAGGATCCCAGAGATAGGTCTGTGTATAAAATCCACCATAACCAGTTATAGAAACTCAGCATCCTCTCCTGCTGACACCAAGATAACCTCATTGAAGGAGTATCCACCAATGATGTTTTTCAAAAGCTGATGTTCTTTTAGAAGGTACCCAGATGCTCAGATCTGAGAAAAGTAATAAGCCTATGGAACTTTTTTCTGCTTAAAGTCTGTCTCAGAGTCCCAAGTTTGTAAATTTCTTAGAGAGCAGCTATATCAGTTACGGTATTTGAAATCAAGACATAAGAAAGGCAGGTATTTTCTGCTTTAATGTGGCATCCTCCACCCCCACATTTTCAGTTCTACAAAGCTTTTCTACAATATTCAGTTTACCTTATGCTCCTGCTGAGCCTCTGAGAAAATTCTGAAAGGTAAAAAAGTTCACAGTATAAAACCACTACTGACCCCTGTTCTTTGTGCCAAAAATTGACTGGGTAGACGTTACCAGGACTACCAATATTTCCAGTCCTCTACTCCACTATGGAGGATTACATTCTCCTCGCCTGTAAGGTTAGGCATGAATATATCTCAATTGCAGTACTGAAGAACCAATACACTAGGTTCCTAGCCTTGCCACAGCAACAGCAGAAGCACAGGCTGCCACGGTGGTGTCCAGAATGAAGCAGCCTAGAATGCTGGGCCACCACATGGAGGTGGTGGACCCTCAGGGCTCTTCCAAAGAACAAAAAGCAAATTTGTGCTATGTAAAACCACAGAGATTTTAGTGGTATTTTTTATTGCAGCATAACACTCTACCCTGATTAATACACACACAGTTTCATACTAACTATGACTTCAGTCACTTTTTTTTTTTTTTGGTACCGGGGATCAAACTCACGACTTCATGCTTGCCAGATTTTAGTCACATCTTATCCAAGAATAGAGCAAAAGGGAGTGGCAGCATTCGTGAATACACTAAACAAGAGAGGACAAATGAGACTTTCTACTTGAGTGCATAGTTCGGAAAAAAAAAAAAGTTGTAATAAAATGTTTGAATTGATACCTACTAGAGAAGGGGAATGAGGTCGGCAGTAAGGAGTAAGAGTAGTAGTGAGGACTGACACGCTCAAAGTACATTATGCACAGGTATGGAAAGTCACAATGTAACCCATTAATAAGCCCAACTAATATGCATTAACTGTAATTTTAAGATGTAAAAAATTGTCTGACATCATAAAGTTGGAATGTCTTTGTCCTTCCTTCTTATTTTAAATTCTGGCAAGAATTCATTTCTTTGAAGAGATGGTATCTCACAAAAAGAACTATCCAAATGCCAATATATGTTTTTAAATCGCTTATCACTAGGAAAAGATGAGGCCTTTAAAGTAAAAATATTAGCAAGATGGGGCAATTCTATTTAATATAGTTTGCCCTTCATATATATCTGTGTGTTCAGCATCCTTGGGTTCAACCAACTGCAGATCAAAAATATTTTTTAAAAACTTGTAACTACATTAAATATGAGCAGATTACTTTCCTATTACTTTTCCTAAACAACAGAAATATAAACAAATATTTTCCTAGCATTTACACTGATTTAGTTATAAGTAATCTAGAGAGGATTTATTAAATTGTATGAGAGGGGAGGAGTCGATCAGCGAGGCAACTAGCCAGCCTTTCTGGTAAGCCCTGCAGACCATGCAGGGCCCAAGAAGAGAAAAGTCAGTGCCTCCTGTGAGCCTCCCAGCTCACAGGCTGAGAATCACCAAACTCCTTCACCCCATAAGCCACCAGCTGGTTTGGAGGTCAGCCTGAGCTGATAGCAACTGAGGTACAAAAAGCAACTGAAGGATTGCATTATTTGGTTGAATTTACAGCCCTGGGGCTGACAGTCTGAGCATCTATAGGGAGGATAACAGTATGCAATATGACAAATATGGGGGATTTTTTCTGTCTTATTTTTGAAGTCTAATATTGTTCTCACTGTTTTGTTCTTTTTTTTTTTTTTTTGCTTCACTCAATATTGTTTTGATTGGTTTTATTCTGTTTTGTTTTGGTCTGATTCTGCTGTATCTGATGGAATGGACAACTACTGTGAAGATAACAAGATATACTATAGTAGCCGTTGTTGTTTTCTTATTACCCTGCTTTGATGTTCTGTACCATTTTCACTGCTGTGTTTTGATTGGATTTATTCTGTTTTGTTTTGTTGGGTTTTACTATCTTTAAAATAAAATAAAATAAAATAAAATAAAATAAAATAAAATAAAAACATAATACTTAAGCATACAAGACAGGATTGTCAACTATGTATACAACAACATACAGCAGATCTCTAAAATTTACTCATCTTGCTTAACTGAAATTCTAGGCTCATTAATTAGTAACTACTCATTGCCCCCCCCCCAGCCCCTGGCAACCACTGTTCAATTCTGTGATGCTCTGAATTTGACTATTTTAGATAGCTCCTGTAAGTAGACTCAAGTAATATTTGTCTTTCTAAAAAACATGGGCATTTTGGTTTGAAATAAAAATCAGTATCCTGGTTTAAGACTTAAAAAAATAAAAATAAATAAATAAAGTATTTGAGAAGGGTGTGTGTGGGTTGTATTCAAATCCGTTGCCATGGTACATAAGGGACTTGCACATCAGTGGAGTCTGCTACCGGCACAGGTCCCAGAACCAATCCTCTGAGGATGCTGATGAAATGACAGTGTATATTGTCTGTCTTTTTAGTTGAGGCATATTTTTTTACATAAATACTTTGACTCTAGAAGCTCTTCAGAGAATACCGCAAATCAGTGTCACTCAGCTATCTGGTGGTATCTACAAAGTGCAAGAAGTACAGTAATCGCAGGCACCAAGTGTGGTTGGGGATGGGGACAGGTTTCTAACTAATGATGGAAACACCAGGGAAGGGTCCCTACAGGTGTGGCTTCCACAGCCTTAATCAAGTTTAAATCTATGAGTATTTCTAAAGGGAAACCAATTCTTAAAATACTGTATCTCTAGGAACATGCTTAGCATATAGATGTGCAATTTATATTTGCTGAAAGACAGAGTCCCTAAGTATTCACATAAAAATTTAAACTTCAAGTCAGGTGTGGTGATGCACACCACCAGTACTTGGGAGGCTGAGGAAAGAGGATCGCCATGAGTTTGAGGTCAGCCTGGGCTACAAAGTGAGTTCCTGACCAGCCTGAACTACCCAGTGAGACCCTGTCTCAAAAAGCAAAATAGCAATAACAATAATAATAATGTAAACTTCATTCTGAAAGCAATGGGACCAATTTTGGATTTCTGAAAAATGATGTAAAGATGACTTTTTGGGAAGATTCATCTGATGGTGACAGTTACAGGAAACACATATGAAATAATTACACATAGAAAAGTATAAACATTTTATAGTTCATACAATTCTCCCCATAGTAAAGGAACCATTTATAACTGTTTGGGAAATAGTTAACTACCAATCCCAGGGGTTATCAACTTTCCCATATAATTCCATTCCCCATTTTTCTTTTTCTAGTTTCTGAAGTTCCCTTTAAAAGTATACCAGGTTAGCCAGGTATGGTGGCACAAGCCAACATTCTGGAAGGCCGCAGCAGGAGGACTGCAAATTTGTGGCCAGTCTGGGCAATTTAGTAAGCCCAACTCAAAGAAAAAAGGTTTGCAGATATAGTTCAGCAGCAGAAAGCTTACCCAGCAAGGGTCAAGTCCTGGGTTCAATTACCAATACAGCAAAAATAAAAACCTCTAAAAATGGGGCAGCAGGCTATGGTCCTGTGCTCTCTTATTCTGTGACGTGGCTGAGAAACCGCTAAAGTAAGCCACTTTTCCTTAAGCACACTTCTGAGATTCAGCTGGAGCCCAAGTGAACAGATGCCCCAAAGCTGGAGTGTTTAGCTCACTAAAACTGGCCAGGGGCAAAGGAGTCCGTCTGTACTAAAATCTACAGAAAGTTAATTTAGGCAAAGGCATTTTTCTAATCCTAGAAGTTCACTGACCAGGACTCAGTTAAAATGGGTCCTGCTCACACATATGGATCTCTTCCAAGACTAGAAATGACACAAGTTTTCTTTCTCTAATTGGTGATCCATGATGCCACCTTAACAGCTTTTCTCTAAGGATGATGCATTTTGAATAGAAGCACCACTCAAGAGTATTAGAATCTATAAAATGTGTAATTCATTAAATGAAGTTCTATAAAATGATAATTCGAGTGTGATGCAACAGGAATGCAAAATCTTGATATGTTAATTACATTCTTCAATATTCATAGTTTTACCCAGTCCTTCCTAACCTGCTTCCTTCCAGAATATAGGACTTCGTTATGCACACCACAAACCAAATAAAAATACAGAGGAAAATGTCAATGACTAATTGTGCTGTTAAAGTTAAGAATATTCTAACTTTAAACTACAAAGTTAAATCAGGATAAGTAAGCTATGGTTAACCATTGCTTAAAACTATTTTTTGGAAGCAAAACTTTCTTTGAAAGGCAAGTTAGCACAATATAAGCCAAAAAGTCGACTTGAAAAGTTGCGCAATCAGTTTACCTGAAGATAATGATTGCTTTACCAGTATTACTAGACACTCAGAGGTCTTTGGAGATTGTTCTGAGAGTACAGGACAGTCGAGATAGTGCTAACCACTGGGGAATTCGGTAGCAGATATCATATGCAAATATGTCTCTGAAGGGGTTTTTTAGAATAATGCAACGAATCCCTACTTGGTACCTTTGTATTTGCATAAAACCACATTCTAAAACCCCTAGGAAATTAAGACAGCATTCTTGCAAAGTTTGTTTTTAGATAATGTAGTGGGGAACAGAAAGATGCCTCAAGCATACACACAAAAAAATCAATCTTTTAAAAGAACTTTTAGGCTTAAAGGTAATTTTTAATTCCAAAAATTGTAAAGCAAAACTCAAAAGTGAAAGTTGGTTATATCTCTGTAAGTATTAAGACCTACTAGTGAATAAAATAGTTTTCCATTCTTAAGCTAATGTGTACTTTGTATTCCATACCTAAGATTTGTATTCCATAACTAGGGTAGGGAATACTGTGCATGATTTTTCAAGTATGTTGTAGACCAAGGTAAGGCCCTAACCTAAAATTAATTATCTCTGGGACAGAATTTAAGAATACTTCATGCTCAATATCAGTATTTCACACTACAACTCAGAGGCTGTGTAATTTCATACCTAGGTGATTGATCGATACTATTTTTCCATGTATTCTTGGTTTAATATCTTTATAGCATTTGACAGATCTGTTGCCTACACTAAATTTGTAAATCTGTACAACCAGGAACCATGTTGTTATATATAGTACAAGGCTTTGTCTAAGACTTTGCCCATCAAGGTTTTAGTTATATTTTTAGTGGTGCTGGGGATTGAAACCAAGTCTTCTCACTAATTACATTCCAAGCCCTTTTTATTGTTTTGTTTTGAGGCAGGGTTTCACTTAAATTGTTGGCTGGGCTGGAACCTGCAATCCTTCTGTTTCTAAGGTGCTGGGATTACAGGCCTGTACTACTATGCCTGGCTACTTTTGGAAGTTTAATAGACATCTGACTATTCATCAGTTCATTCAAAATACAAATACTGATATCGAAAGACAGCCTGTTCTGTGCCAAGCACAATTTTAGATGCTAGGAGAGTAAGTATGAAATAACGCAAAAAAAAAAAAAAAAAAAGGCCCTGTTCTTATGAAGCTTATTTCTAAATGAACAATAAGCAAACATGAAGAGTGTGAGAGGGGATAAATGATATAGAGAAAAATCAAAGCAGGAGAGGAAAAGGCCGTAAGGAGTGAAGGAGGCATATTAATTTTAAAAGAGAGGTCAGGGTGAGTGACCCTTAAGGAAAAATATGAAGTAAAGAAGCAAACCTCAAGATTACCTACAGGAAAAACGTTCCTTGCATATTCAAGGAACAAGGAGGATACTCTGGGTGGAGTCAAGCAAGTAAGAGGGTGAAGGAAGTTGGAGAAGCTGTGTAGAGGTTCAGTATTTATTCTGAGTAGGCTGGGAAGTTTCCAGAGAGTTCTAAAGAGAATAATATCATCATATACTTCACTTGCTTAACAACCTTGGTGACTGCTGTGCTAGAAAGAGACTTGAGAAGCTCAAGGGCAGTAGTCAGGAGTCCAGTCAGGTGACTGCAAAAGTAACCCAAGTGTGATACGAGGGTAGCTGGGGCCAGTGTGGCTGTGGTGGCAGTGATAAGAAACTGTTAGCAGATCAGACAGCTCCTAATGTCAGAGTCAAAACATCAACTACTGAGAGACAGGATGTGGTTTGTAAAAGAAAGTAAGAAGTACAAGAGTAATATTTTGGCCTAAATAAATGAAGGATAGGCTTGCCATTAACTGAGATGGGGTGGGGAGTGGAATTTCTGGAATGTTAAGTTGGAAGTATCTAATAAGATGAATAGAAGGGTGATGTTAACATTCAAGAGAGAGATCAAAACTACAAATTTGGGGATTATTGGCATATACATGGAATTTACAAAGCAGAGGTTACTATAAATATATAGAAATCTATGAGTTAAACTCAGAAGCATTCTAAAACATAAAAAGGACTTTGTAAGAAGAAAAACAAAGAAGTTGTGTTCTAGAAGCAGAGACTGTGTTTTAAGGAGAAAGGAGGGATCAGTTGTCAAATTAGATGAAGACTGAAAATTGATTCTTGCCATGATGAAGAGGAATTTCAAAGGGAGAAGTAGAGGATGAAAGTCTGACCAAAGGTCAAGGAGGAATAAAGGTATTTGATGATAAATAGCCCTTTTGAGGAATTTTGCTATAAAGGGTACTAGAGAAATGGTTAGTAGTTTAGAGTATAGACAAGATCTAGAGAGGATATTTTAAGATAGGAGGAAGTGCACAGAGATTGAAAACAAGGCTACCTTCGGAAAAGGGATGAATATCTCTCTACTCCTTACTTCAGCACATAAGTTACAGTTCTTCCAAAGGATACAACATGGAAACAGGAGGACAAAGAGTTAAGTTTACAGTGTAGAAGTGACAGACACTATCTCAACCATAGTTAAGATCAAGAGTGATCATTCACTTTGATAGGATGTACCCCAAGATTCTTGGATGAAAATGGCATGTTCCCTCCATAGTCTTCCTCCCCCAAACTCATTATGACAAAAACATCAGACAAACCCCAGTTAAAAAACAACCAATGCTCCTCAAAACTTTCAGTCATCTAAAACAAGAAAAACCTGAGAAACGATCATAGTGAAGAGATGAAGAATACATGACAACTAATGTCATATGGTAACCTGGATGGAATCTGGCAACGGAGAAAGGGTTCTATGTAAAGATGGATGAAAGACCTGTGAATACAGTATGAACTTAAATTAATAGGAATTTGTCAATATTGTAACAAACATAGTATCCTAATGTAAAATCTTAATAATAGAAACCAATTAAAGAGTACATGGGACAGATGTAGAGTATATATGGGAGCTTTTTGTGTCATCTTCTAAATTTTTCAATAAATTTTAAAATATGCTAAAAAAATGGCCTTTTAAAAATTTAAAAAAGAACATAGCCTCAAAAGTCTGTTGATCTAGTTAAAATCCTAATCATTTAGTAGACTCTGACTTAAGGAAGTTATTTAAATTTTCTGAGAATCAGTTTCCCTGTCAATCAAATGGAAATATGAAGAGAACCTGCCTCATAGGATTTTTGCGATTAAGCAAATGAGGTAGTTCATTTGAACGTCTGACTAGTAAACACTTCCAACATGGCAACTCTCATTATTATTCTATTATTTAAGTCCTTATTGAATATTCAAACACACATTTAATGTGATTTTACATTTAATTTGTTTTAAAGTAATTAAAAATAATACGTATAATTTCTGAATATCACCTATTACACAGAGTCTGAAAAAATAGTTTCTTTCTCAGTGTATCAAAGTGTTGAGGGATTTTACAGTGATCCTGGTAATCCAGCACACACTAATCCTATCATAGAGGCTACTATACTACCTGCCCTCCTCTGTCAGTGTAGCCTGACATTCACCATCATCAAGAATCATGATCAGCTCAAGACAGTTTTATCAATTACTGTTACAATTCTTTTCCATTTGAAATGTGGGGACCTCTGTGCTTTTAGATTCTCACCTGACCTGAGCATAAAAGTACAGCCTTGTGTGGTTGTGTGCACTGGGGCTTGAACCCAGGGCCTCTCAAACCATACACTAGTGCTGAGCTGCGACCCTAGCCCAGCACAGCTTCTTGAGTTAGTCCTCTCATCCCTCCTCCCTCAAAATCAAGTTTTCTCTTCCTGCACTCTTTCCTCCTCTTTGTCCTTCACTGTAACAGGGAAACTCGGCATGTTTAACACAGGCAGTTGCCCTGAATACCCTGACCTACGCCAACCTTCCCTGGTGTAGAGCTATTTGGGAAGCAGCTGGTCAGTTCCAGCCGTGCAAGCCAGGCACTGCCTGCACAGAGAATTATAAATGGAGCATTAGGGAGCAAATACTTCAGGTCCTTTCCCCATGAAAGAATCAATATACAAAGGGACAAGGGCCAGCCTACCTATAAAGATAGACTCTAGTCCACAACGTGGACCAACTCAAGCCCAGGATGGCAATTTGCTATGTACAGTAACCAGTACAGGACTGTCTACAGCAGTTAAGTCCAGGAAGCCAAACAATAACCCCTGTAGCAATTTGCTCCAAACCACCAGAACTGGTAACTTCCTTTTTTTCCCTTACTTGTAGGACCCATCAGAAAAAGTCAAATATGCACACCTAAATGGTCAAACTGATGCCTCACTTCTCATGAGCCTGCCCATAAATTCCTCCAAAGGACATAGCTGTAACCATCTCACTCCTTTGCCTGCCTTTTAAGTTGCTGGTTAAATGTAATGGTAGTTGACTCATTGGGTATGAATAGCCTTTGCTTGTTCTCTTTTGGGTGGTCTTTGTTCCACAAATAGGAAAGTGGGGCTGCATGTTTAAATGGACCACTGAATTGTTTTCAGGTGAGAAATGCTGTCTATGTACTTTAAGGAGGCTGTGAGTTACCCTAGAAAAGAACATAGCAGTAGCAAGTGTGAAATGTGGTTTGCCATAAGCTGTGGGTCTAGGCTACCAGGGTTTAAACTGTGGCGCTGCTAAGTTGGGTAAACTTGGGCAAGTTACTTCAGCAGTTTGTACCACAGTGTCCTCATCTGTTAAGACACTGATGGTGATCACAGCGCGTGAGACTGGGTTATGTAAGATACCAACCCATGAAAAGCACAAATAATCCAGTTCCAATACTACGGAGAGAAAGAGAAGGAAAGAAAAAAGGAATCTAGCAGACTGGGCTGAACTTCCTAAAAAGCAGCAGTGACCAGCACCTGAGTACTGACTGCTCCCTTCCTACGTATTCCCTTATCTTCTTCATCTCCACCAACCTGCTTCCTTCATTTATGACATCTACCTCGCCTCATTCACTACGTGTGCACTGAACTAAAAACATTTTTCTTTCACAAATTCAGTAACTCTAGGAAATCTACAGGTGTGCTAATATTGTCTATGCCACTGTCCAGTTCAAAAACATCTGGTGGAGGAGGGATCTTAGCTCTCAAACTCATACTGGAAAATTTCCCTTCTCCAGAAATCAGTCAAGCTCCCTTTGCTGAGATTTTTACTGAAAGTTCAAATCTAAAATTACAGAGTTTAAAATACATAAACAATTTTTATGTAACTGGAAACACAGTACTACAGTTCCAGAAAGTGTGATCATATTATTCATCAGAAACTAAGAGAACTTCCTCTCAAAGGATTCATACTATTTTGGTAAGAATAATCACTATTTCAGACTATTAGAGCTCTTTTGACATAATCATGTTTATTTTCAATTAACATTAAATGTGACAGCATGAAGCATCAACTCTAACCCAAAACATTTCTGCTTCACAAAGTTTTTGCTTGCATTATTTGACTGCATTCAACACTTTCAACAGGCAATTGCTCAACTTTCCGACGTCTGCATAAAATGGAGTTTTGGAGCCTGCCAGTTTTCTCGATTAAAAACAAATGCCACTCTTTAGAATAAACTTTCTTTCGGCCAGATTTGATAAAAGAGGAAGATGTATTTAATTAAGGAAACTGGAAGCCCGTTTAATTACATTTAGTTTAGCATTTTCCTGGTACGTAATTAAGTTGAGGACTCAGAGGTTCAATAAAAACACCAAAGGGTAAACACTTTACATTTCTAGAAATGTTTCAATATGGAAATTATATTCCTTCGCACCCACAGGGAGACATCCTATTTGAATACTGCGCACCGGGAGAGGCGGGCGACTTTACGACTGTGAGACGCTGTCTCCCGAGCCTCGCTCTCCCGACGCCGCAGCGACGTCCCCAGGGGCTTGAAGGGAGGCGAGCGCGCGCCCCAGCGTCCCCGCCGCCCCGCCGCCCCGCCGCCCCGCCGCCCCGCCGCCCCGCCGCCCCGCCGCCCCGCCGCCCCGCCGCCCCGCCGCCCCGCCGCCCCGCCGCCCCGCCGCCCCGCCGCCCCGCCGCCCCGCCGCCCCGCCGCCCCGCCGCCCCGCCGCCCCGCCGCCCCGCCGCCCCGCCGCCCCGCCGCCCCGCCGCCCCGCC
>RJWT010000301.1:0-10022 GCA_004365215.1 Cuniculus paca | reverse complement strand
CAGGCCGCGCCAGCCCAGCGCGCCGTCGCAGCTGTCCAGGACCGCGCACAGCTGGCCCAGCAGCGCGGGCGGCAGGTCGAACAGCAGCGTGTGCGCCGAGAGCGCGCCGCTCCCCGCCATGCCGACAGCGGGCGGCGCGGAGGGCTGCGAGCCCGGGCCTCGCCGCGCCGCCTCACACAGCCGCGGAAATCCTGCCCCGCCGCGGCGGCCGGCGCCTCGGCCCTCGCCGTCCCAGGCCCTGGGAGGGGCGGCCTCACGTGACGCGCAGCGCCCTCAGCTCCGCTCCGCTCCGGGGACGCGCCTGCACCTGGCGGGGCGGCCGGGTCCCGCCTGCGGCTCTGCGCGCCCTGGCTTCCCCGTGGGAGCCGTGCTCTGCTTCCTGTGGGCCCGGGCCGTGACTGGAGAGAGACTCGCAGGGCAGAGCCGTCGGGACGCGTAGCGCTCCCTGGCCCTGCCCGGGTGAGGGAGTAAGAAGCCTGTCGCTACGGGGTTAAAAGGCTTCTTTCGTTTAATCGTGGCAGGAACGAAAATATATGTTCTCTGTTCCTCGAGGAACACAGAAAAACCGCCGGAAGAAAATAATCACTCAAGATCTCACGACCTCTGTCGACGTTTTTGCTCCTTTTCCTTCCAAGGCTTGGTGAATTCAACAGATGAAAACGTGCGTACATGCAGTGATTACTGGAAAAGATGGATGTAGAGGTCTACAACAGAAAAACAGGAGCGATCAAAAGAAAACCAAACCGTTTCCTTCCGAAGGCAGCCCCTCCTCCCTGAAGCTCTCTGGCTTACTACATTCTGTTCTACCCGGGTTTCTCTGATGAAACTGACCACACTTCCTCCCTCAATGTGCTGGAATTTAAGTGAAGTTGCGTGTTGTTTTGAAATTGTCTGCTGTTTATATTGTAATACCCCACCTTAGAGTGATAGAAATGCTACTGGCAAAATAAGAGATGCTTCGAAAGCGGTGGGAAAAATCTCAGCGTTACAGACTGTAATAGTGGTTGTGACTGTCAACGGGAAAACAGCCCCAAGTGTTGGAAATAGTTCAGGTCTTAGCCTTTGGGAATAGCTCCCTCTAGAGATCAAGGGCGAAGACATACTAACTTTTAGAACTCCTGCCTGAATTTCCAAAAGTATTCCATAAAATTGTACTTGAAAATGAGTAAACCCAATACTGTTGGGGCAGGAGTTTCCATATCCCTTCATTTCTGGATCTTCTAACTTAACAAAAAGCAAAGATTTTATGTGAAAGCTACGTGATATTAAACCTGTATTTTCAATGTTGACAGTTTGTTATCAGACTGTTTTCTCTCTAGTCCTAAAACTGCCTTCGCGTTTTTTATTTTATATCATCCGGTTATATCATTCACTACATCACTCATCCACTGTTCTCCCCAATTCAGTGCCTCTTCCACATTTTTAGACCCCGTAGTTCTTAGTTCATTTCCACTTTCTCCAACACGAATCCTTTCTCAATCCTTGTAATTTAATAAATATGTTGTATTATTCAGCTTTCCTGTCACTAGAACACAATACATGACACCTGCAATTTATTTATTTATTTTTATTTTTGGTACCAGTGATCGAATTCACAACCTCACGATTGTCAGGCAGGCACTTAGGCCACTGAGCTAAATCCCCGGCCTACACCTGCAATTTAAAGAAGAGGTTTAATTTGGCTCATTATTTCAGGGAATTTTTAAGTCCATTCATTGTTGGGTGACTACAAGCCATAAACATGATGTGGAAGAGCATGACAGAGCAAGTTCATAGTCTCTAGGAAACAGAGCAGAGGAACAGTGCCCGAGAGAAAGGGGAAAGGAACCATATATTGTGCCTAATGCCATGCCTCAGAGACCCACCCAGACAGGCCTGGAAGCGTGCTTCACGAATCCCTCAGGTAGCCTCCAGCCCATCAAGTTGGCACAATCAAGTTTAACACTTACAGACTACCCCTTGTCAACTTGCCAGCCAAACACATTTCCTTTATCTGTACTTACTCTTCAAATACAATAAGCTAATAATCCTGCTTAACATGATACAACTATCTTGCATGCACCCAAAAATGCAATAATCCCTTCTCCAAAAGTTTAATTAGTTGCAGCATTTTAAAAAAGTCTCTTCTGAAAAGGACACAGGGAGACAGATCTTTTACAAATGGGAAGGTGACCAGGAGTCCAAAGATAAGGGAAGGGGGAGGGAAGGAAAAATAAACAGCTTTAAGATGTATCCTGTACATGTACCAGCTACTCAGAATGAGTGTAATCATTATCCGTTGCAAACATAAAGTGTAAAAACATGCTGCAATAACAATAATAATGAAAATAGGAAAAGAGGATCTAGTGATGGGGAGAGGGAGGTAGGTGGAGGAGGAAAAGGAAATAAAGAAGATATGTGAAGTACATGTACCCCTTCCCTAAGATGAATATAAACATCATGTACTGCATGTAATAATAAAAGTTTCTTCAGAAACTCAAGGCAAACTCAGCTATCAACCTCTGTGAAAAAAATGTAAAAACAAGTTACATAATCCCAAGGTACAATGCCACAGGGTAAGCAATACATTCCAAAAGGGAAGAATGGGTGGGGGAAAAAAAAAAGAATTGGACCAAAACATGACCAAAATCTAACAGGACAAACATTAAGCCCTGTAGATCTCTATCCAACATCCAGAGTACATAACTGTATTGGATGGGGCCATGTTGGATGGGGCCTATGTTGGATGGGGCTATGATGGATGGGACCTTTTGGATTCCCAAGATGCTCTCGGGGCATCTTTATTCTTGTACTTGGTTCTCTTTTAATGGCACTAATCTCTTTAGAAACTTCAACCCCAACTTTACATATTGTTTCCTCTAGGCCAAAATTTAAATTTCTCAAATTTTTCTACTTAGTTTTTTGCCCCGATTTTCACTATAAATCTAAGAGCAATCAGCAACACTCATATCACAGCTTGAACAATGTTCTGCCTTGAAATTTTCTTTGCCAGATTAATTAATCTACTACCTTTAAATTTAGCCTCCTACAAAGTCTCAGGACATAAGCAAAATGTAGACAAATTCTTTTGCCACAATATAACCCACATGACATCTAGACCAATTTCCAAAGAAGCCCTTGTTCCCAACTGAAAACTCCTGAGCCTGGTCTTTGCTGTCCACATTCCTATCAGCATTCTGGTGTTCTGTCTTCTGACCAGAATCACCCATCAGGCTCTGCTTAGAGCATTCTAAGACTTCTTCAGCCCAGATCTCCAAACCTTTCTCCCACAAACCAGCTCCAAAGGCTGCTAAACCTGCATGATCAGGTACAGGACAACAACATCCCAATTTCTCTGGCACTACTTTTCTGTATTAGTCAGCTTTCCTGTCACTGGGACCCAATACCTAACACCTGTAATTTAAAGGAAGAGAGGTTTAATTTAGCTCATGGATTGGCTCATTACATTCAGTCCCTGATTGGCCTGATCCAAGGTAAAATGTCATTGACAGAAGGGCATGGTAGAGAAAGATGTTCAGTTCATGGTTGTGAGGAACTAGTTCAGGGGAACAGTGCCAAAGAGGAAGAAGCAAGGGACCAAATATAGTACCCAAGGTTATGCCTCAGTGACTCACCCAGACACACCCAGAAGTGTGCTTTACTAATCTCTTGGGTGGCCTCCATCAAGCTTAACCATCACATACATAGAAAAGATGATGATCTTCTCATTCAGTACTCTAGACTCTTTTTTTTTTTTTTACTTTTTTTCCATGATCCTGCATTCCTCTTCTTCCCTATTTCAAGCTCTAACTCCAATGATAACTCCCTAGGACTTGTCATTGTCAGTAATTGGATCTTATCCATTATTTATATTTCTTGAATCCATGCTCTGGCCACATCCACCTTTCCTTCTAGCACATTCCCTCCAGTACTCTGATCCAAAGAACACTTCCCCTTCACCAGGATATCTAATTCAGTATCTTGCTACCTCTTCTCTCAGTTCACCTCCTTTATGTCCTCACATTACACCTTTTATTATTATAATCACCCTTTGCATATGCTATTTCCTTGCTCACCTCTCACTTCATGGAACTCTCATGGCTGATATACCATATTGATTGAATCCAGTTTTCCAAGTTTTGGTTCTGCACCCACTCACCTGAATGTAGCTATTAAAAAACAAAAAACAAAACAAAAAAACCCCACCAAAACTCTTTAAATCTTGTTAATTACATTCATTTTGAATCAAAGTCAAGGCTCTTTTTTTACACTGCTGAGCAATGATACTATGCAACTTTAGTCTACTTATTCTTCTAGTCTTTTTCAGAATTATTTTATGCTTTCTTTTTTCTCCTCAATTTCTGTCACTTTTCCCCTTATCCTCATGTTCACCTAATGCCCTGAGAGTATTTACTGAGAATAATGATCTATCAGAAAGAAAAAAATCCTACTGAATCTCACTACCACATCCACCTACCTACTAACAACTGTACTAATGTACACTTTCTCCCCCTGAATTATCTAGCCTCCTATCCACATCTAAACTTCTCACTTGCACCCAAAATCCTATCCCCTGTTTCCTGGACAGAGGCTACAAGAGCAGTTATTTTCCCTTATCTATACTACATTGTCTATTATTTACCCTTTATTGGCGCAGTTTCACTAGAATACAAATATGATGTTATTTCCTCCACCTTGAAAAACAAAATTCTTTGATATCACTTCCCACTTCCATCTACCACCACTATTTCTTTGTTCCTTTTTGGAATAGAATTGTGTATTTTCACTGCCTCTAAAGTTTATCCACCTGTGTTTTGTTTCTTAAACCTGTTTGTTTGTTTATTTGTTTGTACTGGGGATCAAACTCATGACCTCGTGCTTGCCAGGCAGGCGCTTGTGCCACTGAGCTAAACTCCCAGCTCCTTAAACCTGTTCTTGTTTGAGCAGCCCCTCCCACCTCGCTCCACTAATAATGTTCTCTTCTGGGTCACCCGTGTCCTCATCATTACAACCAAAATACTGAAGTCAATTTTTAGTCCTTGTCTTACTTGATCTATTAGTTGTTTTTTTTTTTAACATGCTTTAGCACTCTTCTTCTTGTTGGACTCTTTCTTCATTTGACTTCACTCCTCAGATTCCTTTGTGATTTCTTCTCTTCTCTCTTAACTCTTAACATTGAAATATCCCAAGGTTTAATCCATGGTCCTCCATCTATACTACCTTGGTGATCTCAGTCCATTTCAAGGCTTTAACTATCATCTGTATTCCAAAAAATGCCAAATTTATATGTGTATCCCAGACTTCTTTCTTAAACTCTAAGGTCAAATCAAAAATTGAACCTTTGATCACGCCTCTTGAACCTACTCTTCCCAAATTCTTTCCATCTAGATTAATAGTAACTTTGTATCTTCAATTCCAAAACATGTAGACTCATCCTATATGCCTTTATTTCTTTCATAACACGTAGTCAATCTACTAGCAAAAACTGCTTATTCTATTAAAATTTATCTAGAATCTGTCCACTTTTCCTCACCTCCACTGCTGCTGTCTGGTTTGAGCTTCTTCTGTGGATTATCATAATAACCTCCTAAAAGTAGCTTCTATGCTTGCTTCTGACAGGCCTTTCCTGATACTGCAGTGGGTTGACCCTTTTAATAATGACGCTTCTCTGTTCACAAGTAAGCAATGGCCTCCAATTTCAGTCAACAAAACAAATTCTTTATGTGATCTGCATTCTTCTTCTTCCCGCCATTCTGCTTTTTTATGCTCTGAACTTGTTTTCTTATTCATTCTGCTTTGGTCACAGTGTGCCAGCTGGTCCTTCAACACACCACAGAGAATCCACATTAGCACTTTTGTACTTACTATTTGTTTTCCCAGTATACTCTTCCCACATATCTAAGGTCTATTTTGACTTCAAATTTAAAATTGTAATCTATGCACTCAGATTTCGTCAGAGATGTGACTCAGTTGGTCCCATAATACATAGCTTGGGAGAACCAAATCTCATGTTCTTTCTCTCTCTCTCTCTCTCTCTCTCTTTCTCTCTCTCTCTCTCTCTCCCTCTCTCTCTCTCTCTCTCTCTCTCTCTCTGTGCATGTGTGTGAATCTGAATAGGAGCTGGTAGCAGATCTGACCATCTCTGATACCCGCTCTGCAAACACACTGAAGTTGATATTAGAAGGAAATGAACTCAAACAATCCAGTGAAAAGAAGAACTAAGTCTTCGAAAAGGTCATTGAGCAGCTCATTAATTCTGTGCCTGAAGCCTTAAACTTATGGACTTAAAATTATATGGGTTAAAATCCCTTGTTAAATCAGTTTTTAAGCCAGGAATCTAGCTATTTACAGACAAATGCAACATAGATGACATACTGACAAGCATTTAGTAATGCTCCCTGATTTACTAAGCATTTATAAAACATATGGTGAAGGAAACTAAACTCTGCCCCAAACTATAGTTCATATATATATATATATGTATATATATGACATAGATATAGAAACTGATACTGCAGAGAGACAATTGGTTTACTGAGAGAAAAATAAATGCTGGTAGAGAATGATTGCAGCAGCATAGTCAGAAAGAGTCTGAAATTCTAGATGCATAAGATCCTGCCCTGGAATTCATGCAGCCCCAGATCCTTGATCTCCACCCCACCCACACACTGCCAATTTTCTGGCAAAAAAAGCGATTTTGTTCAACCACAAATGGTTTCACCATGTGACTTACATTTTTGCCATAGGATCCTCTCTAAACTGCTCAACATTCTGGATGCTAGGAGAAAGTGACTCCATCTTAGCTAGAGACAGACAAGTGAGTGGCGAAAGATTAAGAAATGGAGATGTTAAGGCTATGGGGACAGTGGTGCAGATACATGGTAGTTACCAGTGATCAAAACCCAGCTAAGCAGTCACCAAAGCCTCAGAAATCTAGAAAACATCCTGGGGATAAAAGTACATCTAGGTTTAAAGGACCTAAGATATTTTCTAGGTTTGAAAGTAAATTTCAAAATGAAGATAACTTAACTGTTCCATCTTTGAGCCTCATCCCATCTTTGAACATTAGCCTGGGGTTACATGTGCAATGGAGTTCAGGAACAAGGTACTGTGGTGGTTAATTAATTATCCATTTGAGTGGGAATGTTCAGCTGAATTGAGTCAGCAGGGTTCTGGGCATGGAAAACCCTATAAAAGGAGACCAGGAAGGGAGGATTTCATGCAAAAGCTTTGTTGCGGCTGCTTTTCCTAATAGGAACTCTGATGTTCAACGTTCTCTTTCCTCTTCGGAGGAGCTCAGGTCCTCCTCACTGTCAGTGGGGATGATGGCTGTTCACTTCCGGGGAGCTCTGGTCTTCGCCTCGAGCATTGTTTTCTGGCTTCAATGTGGATCCTTCAGCCTTTTGGTGCAGATTCTCCAACCTCTAACACTGGGGTTTCCATTGCGAATTCCTAGCCTTGGGATTCAGGCTATCAGCTGGGTTCTTCGGATCTCTAGTACCCAGACAGATCTTTTGCTTGCTTCCATATTTGACTTTGTGGGCAAATATTGTAAAATAGTCTTGTAAATTTCTGTGCCCAGCATTAAATCTGTTCTCTTGCAAACCACTGACTAATATGGGTACAGATCTGGAAACTGGTGAAGATATTTGAAGTGCACACTACTTGAGTAATTTTTAAAAGTAAAAGCTGAATAGTTTCTTGGGCTTCCATCAAAATGATCTCATGAAAATGACACACACCTACTATTCCTCCAGTTCTATCTGTGTGTGTGCATACAAAGTATGTGCATATACATATGCACATATATACAGTATGTAAACATTAGTTTTATTTGTGTATATATTTATAGTAGGTTTATATTGTTTTACAATTCAATCTCTTCCCACTAAATATTTCAAAAACATTTTGCCTAAAATCTCTATTTCATATGATATATACTAAAATTTTAACAATTGTCCTTTTAGGGCAGATAAAAAGGGTTATTTGTGACTTTACTTTCTTACTTGTGTTTTGTTAACATGCATAGCATCTAAGAATATAAAAACTCAAATGTAGAAAATAATTTCTTCTTATACTGTTAAAGTTCATACCATTTGATTATTTTCTTTCCTAAACATTTCATGGCATTTTTCATCTCTAGGTATGCTGCTATATTAATTTTTGCCTATTTACCACTTTTACTGTCTGATTTTGTAATTGAATAGCTTTCGCCCAAAGGCTTTTCATGATAATTTTAATATTAGCTTAAATTTTATTTTGAAGAAAATGTTTATTTACCCATAGAGCTTCAGAAATATGGAAAAATCTGACATTATATCAAAATGTATTATCTTGCATTAAAGTATCTACTTAGATTGTTTGTTGTTTGAGAATGGGAAAGGACTTACAGATCCAGTAAAAATCCTACAGTTTACAGATGGTAAAACTAGTGATTATAAGAATTCTGGGTATAATATTTTTTGGCAAAACACTTACAAAAATGTTTACAAAATAAAAATCTCACTCAAGATTTCCAAACCCTCTTTGGCATGTTGTGAGCATAAATCTTAGATACTTTCCCTCTTTAAAATTTGACTTTTTTTCTTTTTTCCTAAGGAGTAAGTTCCTCAAACCTTGTTGTTATTGGTCCACTAAGGCCGCTATAACGAATTCTCCCACACTGCATGGCTTAAATACCAGAAACTGATTTTGCCACAGTCCTGGAAGCAAAAGCCCAAGATCAAGGTATGGCAATGTTACATTTCTGGTAATGAATTATCTTCTTGACTTGTATGTGGTCACCTTCTCGCCTTCACATAGCCTTTTCTTTGTGAGTGCATATTAAGAGTAAGCAAGATCACTGGTGCCTCATTATAAAGTCATTAATGCTATAAGACGCAGATCTGATCCTATGGCCCTAACTTTAATTAAGTAAATCTCCAAATACAGCCACACCTGAAGGTTAGGGATTCAAACATGAATTTGGGTGGGGCAAGGGTAACAGAAGCACATCAACATTCAGTCCATGCAAACCTCTGCACATAAGTTCAAGAAATTCTGTTATATCATCAGATTTCAGAGCATGCATCCTAAAAACACTTAGCAATTAGTTATTTACATGTCCTGGTCCTTCATAGTGGTTACAGCTTCATGTGTTCTCCTTACAGTGAATTTATTCCATTATGATAAAACCTTGAAATAAAAATAAAAGCTTGGATGCAATACAGTTTCTTTCCAATAAAGATAATAAAAATTTATATATAAACTATTTGACATATTTAGGTTTTAAAATCTTAGTAATTTTTCAGGTCAAGAGACCTTTTGTCAGGTCTTCATCTGATAATTCCGTAGCAGTAGATCTTCATTATATCATCTTTCTTGAATCTTTGCCTTTCTGTTCCCCAAGATGAATTTGTTTGTTTGTTTGTTTTGAGACAGGGTCTATCTATGTAGTGCAGGCTGGCCTGAACTTGTTTATGTAGCCCAGGCTGGCCTCAGACTCATAGTGATCCTACCTCAGTTTCCTGAGTGCTGGTATTACAGGTGTGTGATACTACCTGGAGCCCCCAAGATGTTATTTAATATGTCATTCTTATATACCTGTTTCTTCTGTTTTCTTTAACAAGCTTTTCCTCTGGGCTGTGTTATGCACCCACAGGTTGAATTTGATCTTTTTATCCTTGGTTGTAGAGGCCCCATGTAATCTCATTCTTAATCTATTTTCTCTAAGCAGACAACTCTCAATGTCTTTGTCCTCTTCTCTAACCTGCTCTGCAGATTCTCCTCTCAACTTTCATTTCCAGTATTGAACAATTCCATTCAGATTTCATCTCAAATCAGTGTGCTCCTAACTGATCATATCCTAGAAAAATCTGATCATATCTTAGAAACAACTTCCTTATTTCTGGTTACATGGGCCAAGGACACTGAATAATTGTGAATAGCGATTGACAGATTTAGGATTTACTGGGCACATGCTGAATTAGACATTGTGCTAGATGTCTGTATCTAATAAGTCACTAAGTCTTGTTCTGTAATATCTAACATGTGTCCGGGTCCTT